>PVIU01027363.1:0-20607 GCA_004026605.1 Ondatra zibethicus | reverse complement strand
TCTTACACCTGTCAGAATGGCCAAAATCAAAAACACCAAGGATTCCCTATGCTGGAGAGGATGTGGAGTAAGGGGAACTCTCATCCATTGCTGGTGGGAATGCAAACTTGTGCAACCACTTTGGAAATCAGTGTGGCGGTTTCTCAGGAAATTGGGAATCAACCTACCTCAGGATCCAGCAATACCACTCTTGGGAATGGCTACTCTTATAAATGAAAACATTTAACTGGGACTAGCTTACAGTTCAGAGATTTAGTCCATTATCATTGTGGCCAGAAACATGGTGGCATGCAGGCAGACATGGTCCTGGAAAGGTAGCTGAGAGATCCAGAGATCTACATCTGGATCCAGGCAGCAGGAAGATAGCATGAGCCAGTGGATCTCATTTGAGCTTCTGAGACCTCAAAGCTCAGCTCTGGCGACACACTTCCTCCAAGGAGGCCACACCTACCCAGCCTCCTAGTAGTGCCACTCCTTCTGAGCCAATGGGTCCATATTTATTTAAAGCACCACAGTCATCAATACCCGTTCTTTCTAAGAAACTTGCACAGAACTTTCCAGCACTATGAAAGCTAGCCAGCTGGGAGGACGTTTCCAGGTCAGTTCCAGCTTGAGCTAGCTAGGTCTTGCAACTAAAGTTCATGGTATCTTCAGTAACAGGGTCTTACCATCTAGCAATGATAATAGCCTGTGCTGTTTTAGGGATCTCTGGGCCTCTCTGACCAATAACTTCCATCCCATGCCTGACCCCAGAATTTCACTGCCTGCTGGTACAGGGTAACTCTATTCCAACTCCTTTTAAACATACTTTTTAAACCAGCTTCAAAAATACTAGGTTTCCATATATGTTTTTGATATATCCTTAGTTTTTATGAACCCATTTTCTAGCTACTCTTTTCTCCCATACTCCCACCCATGCCTATTTAAGCATTTATCCTTCAGTATGCTTCAGCCTCTGCTTTTCTATTGCATGCATTCTATTATCCCCATCACTCCTTAAGGTCTTCCCTCTCCTTCACAACTACTTCCTCAGTTCTACTGACATTCCAAATTAAGCACAAACCAAAAATTAGAAGCTAGAAGACACATATGAAAGAGAACATGTGTTTTTCTTGCTGGGTCTGGATCGCCTCACTTAGTAGAATATATTCCATTCCTATCAACTTTCCCACATATTTCATGTTTCTTTAGAGCTAAATACAATCCCATTGTGCATATATATACACCACATTTTAATTATCGATTCATCAGGTGATGGGAAACTAGACTGATTCTATTTCTTAGCTACTATGACTAGAGCAGCATTGACGATGAATGTGTAAGTGTCCCAGCAGTAGGATAGAGCCTCTTAGATGTGTGCCCAGGAGTGGTAAGGCTGGATCACATGGTAATTCTATTTTCAAATTTTTGAAAACTCCTCCACATTGATTTTCATAGCAGTGGCCCCAATGTTGACTCCCATCAGCAGTGGATATGCATCCCTCCTTCCCTACTTCCTCACCAGCCTTTGTTGTTAGTTTTCCTGAGCACTCTGACTTGAGTGAGTGGAATCACAAGGTCATCACCATTTGCATCTACCCAATTGCTAATAACGTCCAACACTTTTGTAAATGTCAATTGGCCATTTGTATTTTGTTTTTTGAGAACTTTCTGCTTAGTGCCAAGACCCCCTTTTTTAATTAGGTTCTTTTTTTCTTGATGTTTAGTTTATTGAATTCCTTTTATATTCTTGATACCATTTCTCCTTCAGATATATATCTGGCAAGATTTTATACCACTCTGTAGGCTTTTGCTTCATTTGAATGCCAATTTTTTTTGTTGTATGAAAGATTTAAGCTCATGAGATCCCATTTGTTGATTATTAGTCTTGTTTCCTATCAGAGTTCTATATGTCTACATCTCGAACTGTGATCCCTACTTTTTCTTGTGGCAATTTCAGAGTTTTAGGTCTTATGTTAAGGTCCTTGATCCTATTGGAACTTAGTTTTGTATAGGATGAGAGACATGGATTAAGTTTAATTCTTTTAAATGTAGATGCTTAGCTTTACTAGCCTCATTTGTCAAAGATGCTGTATTTTCTCCAAAGTTTGTTTAACATTGTTGTTAAAAATCAAATGATTGCAGTTGCATAGTGTTTTATTGGTGTTCTCTATACTATTCCATTGATCTATGGGTCTGTTTTTATGACAAGAATTACTGTTTTTATTGCTGTGGATAATGTGAAGTAAGATATGGTGATACAGCAGTGTTTTTGCTTTTGCTTTTGCTTTGTTGTTGTTGTTGTTTATTTGTTTTGCTTTGTTTTTTTTGTTCAGAATTGCTTTGTCTCTCTGGGATGTTTTGTGCATCAATATGAATTTTAAGGGTGCTTGTTTTTCTAGTTTTTGAAGAACACTACTAGAATTTTGATTGTGATCACACTGAATCTATAGAATATTTTTTGGTAAGATAGTCATTTTCACAATAATGCTTTTCCCAATCCTTGAACATGGGATGTCTTCCCAGTCTTTCAGCTAATTCTAATATATTTAATAGTTTGAAGCTAAAAATGGGCTTGTTTCTCCTAATTTCTTTTCTGATAATTTGTCATTGATATAGAGTAAGGCTGATAATTTCTGTGTGTTAGTGTTATATCTCACTAGTTGTCTAAAATTATCAGTTTTTGGAGATTTCTGGTAGAGTCTTTAGGGTTTCTATTGTGTTATTTGTAAATAGAGACACCTGACTTCTTCTTTTCCTATTTGTTGATGTGGGAGTCCCCTCTGTGTGCTGTGATTACTGTTAATGAATAAAGAAACTGCTTTGACCTATAGTAAGGCAGAACTTAGGTAGGCAGGGAAAGCTAGGCTGAATGCTGGGGGAAAGAAGGGCAGAGTCAGACAGAAGCCATGGAGCCACCAGAGTCAGACATGCCAAAACTTTGCTGGTAAGCCACTGCCACTATTACTGTGGCGATACACAGATTAATAGAAATGGGTTAAATTAAGATGTAAGAGTTAGCCAATAAGAAGCTAGAGCTAACAGGCCAAGCAGTGATTTAATTAATACAGTTTATGTGTGATTATTTTGGGTATAAGCTAGCTGGCCAGCTGGGAGCCAACAAGCGGCCAAGTGACCTCCTCTCCATACCAACAATTTGTATCTCTTTCATTTGCTTCTCTTGTCTTATTGCTATAGTTAAGACATTCTTTACCAATGACTTAACATGTGTCATTCAGTTACTTCCTTAAGGTTTTCTAATGTTGGCCTTGTAGGCGTATGAATTTCCCTGAGGACTGATTTCATAATATTCCATAGATTTTGGTATGTTGTATTTTCATTTTCATTTGATCCCAGGAATTTTTAATCTCCCTATTAATTTCTTCATGGACCCAGTCACTCAATGATACATTGTTTAATTTTCTTGAGTTTGTGTACTTTCTCTCGATGTTGGTCTGTAGTCTTAGTCCATTGTGATCAGATAGGTTGCAAGAAATTGCTTCAGTTTTTCTGTATTTGCTGAAACTTGTTTTGTGCACTAGTTTACGATCTATTTTGGAGGAAACTCTATTAGCTGCTCAGAAGAATGTACATTATGCAGTGTTTTGATGGAATGTTCTGTAGGTGTTTGTTAAGTCCATGTAATCTACTTTGTTGCTTAATTTACACATTTTTTCCAGTCATTTATTTTTGTTAAGAAGAACTGCCAGCTGGTGGGAGCAGGATATTGAAGTCATATGCTACAGTTGTGCTAGCATTAATCTGTGGCTTTATAGCTAACAGTGTTTGTTTTATGAAACTAAGTATACCTGTGTTTGGGGGTATATATGTTTAGAATTTTAAGGTCCTCTTGAAGGATTGTTCCTTAATCTGTATGAAGGAATTATATTTATGTTTTCTCATTAGTTTTAAAGTCTGTATTGCCAAATATTAGGACAGCATTACTAATTTACTTATAGATCCATTTGCTTGGAGCACTTTTCCCCACTCTTTCACTCTAAGGTAGTTCTGTCTTTTGTGATGTATTTCTTGGCAGTAGCAAATAGATGGTGCTTCTTACTCCTTTTATCCAATCTACTACTCTGGATCTTTTTGTTGAAGAATTGAGAACATTAATACTCTGAGTTATTAATGAAAGTTGTATATTTATTTCTGACATTTTGCTGATTTTTGTGGTGTTATTTCCCCCTCTTGCACTCTTGTTTTATTATTATTCTAACATGATTTTTGTCTTTCTTGTGTCTTTGTGGTTATATTTATTTTTCTCTTCATTCTAAAGAATTCCTTCAGATACTTTCTGTAGAGTTGGCTTAATGGTCAGAAATTCCTGTAGCTTGCTTTTATCCTAGAAAGATTCCATTTTTCCTCCAATCACGACAGATAGCTGTGTTGGGTATAAAAGTCTGGGTTGGCAGCTGTTTTTCAGAACTGCTTAGGCCCCCTTGGCTTTTAAAGCTTCAGCTGAATAACCTGATGTTATTCTGATGGACCTGCCTTTCTGTGTGACTCAGTGCTTTTCTCTTGCTGCTGCCAATACACTTGCCTTGTTCTTGGTCTTTCATATTTTAATTATAATATGATAATGGGATGTTCTTTTCTGGTTCTGTCTGTTTGGTGTTCTAATGTTTCTATTGTCTGGGTTGGCATCTCTTTTTTTTTAACTCTGGGAAATTTTTCCTTAGGGTTCTTAAAAAAATGTTTTCTATGCCTTTGGAATAGGTTATTCTCCTTCTTCTTTGCCTATTATTCATAGGTTTTATGTTTTTGGAATGCTCTGTGTATACTGGAGTTCATGTAATACCTTATCGTTTTATCTTTGTTCTTGTTGTATGGTCTAGTTCATCCACTTTGTTTTCAAGCTCATATATTCAGTCATTTCTTTGATTTATTTGATTGGTGAGACTTACATGGACCTTTTTGATGGGCTTATATTTCTTTTGTTTCCAGTACTTCAGATCACTTTTATTTGTTTCTCATTGTTGAAGCTAACATTCACATCTAGTTTCACCTTCTTTTTTTGATTTAGTTGTTTGTGTTTTTAATCAGGAACTCATTTTCTTTAATTTTTCTGAGCATGCTTCTAATTATGCTGGTTCTCTGTGCTGTTACAGTAGGATTAATATCTTTTGGAGAAGTTAGTGCGTGTGTGTGTATATGTGTGTGTATGTGTGTATATGTGTGTGTACCTCCAGGAGCTCACACAGATGACTATCGATCGACAAGAAGGTGACCAGTTGCAGTCAAGGAGAGTGCAACCATAGTATTTCCCTGTAATTACTCTGGGCCTACTTTTCTTTTACAGACACACATGAATAACTTGTGTATATGCACATGCTTGCGCACACGCACACACACACACAGAGAATATGAAAATTGAGCAGTCTTTGTATAGAATTTCCATAAATAAATCCAAACCACCCATAATTCCAGGACCGAACATGGAACGCAGTGGTAGGAGAGCATGGAGACATACATGTAGGGCAATTATGCATTCTTTGTGGACTACGTTTGAGCATGCTCTATCCTTCCTGAAGCTACTCTGTTTCCTTCTTTCCTGGGTGCTGTCTGACTTAAAGTCTTCCTTTTCCAGTTACACCCTCAAATTCTCTTTTCTCCATACCATCTGTGCACCCAGATGAATGAAGTTCCCTACTCCCCTCTGTTACCATAGACATTTCCTCACTGGTGTTTCTTCTGCATGATGCTCCTCTGAAGTGAAATGGCTTGGCTAAGGTCTGAGGTGAGACGATGTCAGATTGTGCTGAGTAGGCTTTTTGTTATCTTCAAATCACAATTTCAGGGGCTGGGGGATACGGCTCAGTGATTCAGCATTTGCTTACAGTGCACAGGCCCTGAATTTGATTCTCAGTGCTGCTGGCAGGGGTGGGAAACAAGTGAGAAACGAAACACAAATCATAACAAACCTTCAGAATGGCAGCAGTGTCACAAGGCAGGGGCAGGCTTCTGCTGGAATCGCACTGGCTCTCTGGTCCAGCTTCTTATTTCTCTAGTTAGAGTAATTTTGGTCAGATAATTTAAAAAGACTCCTTACCTCTTTCCCCACATCCCAGACATCGTCCATCTTTCACCAGGTTCCCACCCATCCCTGTGAGCTCAGCTCTTTACTTCCCTTTGGACAGAGCTCCCTAAATCTTGTCAGAGATGCTCTAGCCCCATTGCTCTTCCATTTGTTGGTGCTGTGCCGTTCACCATAGAGCTTTTGCCTGGAAGCTTTACACTGTAAGTTTTTTTTTTTTTTTTTTTTTTTTTTTGGTTTTTCGAGACAGGGTTTCTCTGTAGTTTTGGAGCCTGTCCTGGAACTAGCTCTTGTAGACCAGGCTGGTCTCGAATTCACAGAGATCCGCCTGCCTCTGCCTCCCGAGTGCTGGGATTAAAGGCATGCGCCACCACCGCCCGGCCTTACACTGTAAATTTTACAGTCGCTTTTCACAGTGTGCTTCCCCAGCAAAGGCTTCTTTGGCCAGCAGACTAGTTTAAGCTTGATTGGAAGTCACTCCCACTTTCATACACAGTGGCTCACTTAGAATTATGTTAGGTCTCTCAATGCCTTTATAATTTCTATTTTTGTTAAAATTTTTGTTCCTCACTAAACCAGTATACAAATGGCCGAAATTTACCAAGGTCTGCTATAACTCAGTGAATCTAGTGACATTTTTTAAAAGTTTTGTAGTAACCCTAGAGGTAGATATTGTTATTGTCCTTCCCATTTTACAGCTGAGGAAATTGTGACATAGAGCAATTAATGCCCCTATTCAAGGTCACATGGCTTCCACAGAAGAGAGCTGATAATTAGATCCATGCTCTTTATCTCTACACTATCTGCCACAGGAGCTGTGGCTCTATTTGCTACCATGGTGTCTTCCACGCCAAACTTCTGGCATAAAACAGGCATCAGTAAATACATATTGACTCACAGAAGTTGACTAATTTACCTTAATTAAGATGCCTTTGCTCCTTGTTGCAGAAATAAAAGAAGAAGATACACAGTACACACAGTATTATTAGTGGCTAGAGCTTTTTCTTCCAAACACTTGATAACTTCATGGGCAAGCGCCAGGAACACCAGGAGAGCTGGCAGCAAAAATTTTTGCTTGCCATTTAGTAGCTGTGGCCTGTTCTGTCCCCTTTCTGCCTGGCATCAGTGGAAAACAGCCCTGCAACTCTTCCAATGAAACCCAACGCAAGAGTCATGGGAAGGGATAGCGGTGGTGGTTGCCCAGTGGACTTTCTCCATTTCAGATGTGGTTAAGGGCAGCGTTCCCTCTTGGTCTGTCCTAAACTTTCACCCTATGATGAGTAAAGAAATGACTCATCGGCAATCTATTTTCACTAGTAAATCAATTCCAACCCAAGCCAGTTTCCATTGCCATAGAGGGCAAACCACAGTCATGTTGAGTTTGTTAATACTTAAAGCTCAAGTTGGGTAGTTTGGAGATGATAAAGGCAGTCCTTAGGAAAAATACACACTTGATTTATGGTTTGATGCTGAGGTTAAGGACAAGGGGTTCTCATCATACCAAATTTTATTGCATCAAATCTACATGTTATGGGGCAGTTGCCGTAGATACAGAGCAGACTAAGAGAAAGTTACTTCTCTGGGTGTGCTATATCTACCATGTTATCAGGCTGACTGTGCCAAGTCAATGCAATTAACCGTGTTAAAAATCCAGAAGACCCTTAAAAACACACTGTTTGAGCTCTCCACAGAAGGATCTAGGAGACTGACAAGAGGCAGTGCTAGGGTTTTGCAGGCCAGGCGGTAGAGTCAACGGAGGTTGGAGGGACATGATTGGGAGGCACTGGAAGCTGTTGGCACATTGAGTCTGCATGTCGGAAGACCTGGGACTACAGAAGAATGAGACACAGAACCCATGAGAGGAGAGACCATGCTTTAGTTGCTTCAGTCATTTTCAAGTCTCAAGTTGAATTTCATTGTTAGAGAGGCAGACTGAAGGCAGAGATGGGCACTTTAGTCTGTGTGACTCCTCTTTAAAAGGGCTTGACCAACAGCCCTGCCTTCTGAGGGTTAGTCCATAAGTCCTTGTTTTATATTGTCTTTTAAACCTTCCCATACCAGTCCTCCAGTCAATGCCTAAGTTGAGAATGAATTAACCATGACCAAATTCCTATTGCTTTGCGGCTATTCAATGCTGAAAAGATGTATAGCACTAAAGATGATAGATAGGCATTATAAGCCATGCTTCCATAATATTTTTACAATAAATAATACACCGAGCCTTTAAGAGGTTAAGTAGCTTGATGAAGGTCATGCAGGTAAGGAACCCGGATTGATGTTTTGAAAATTCCCTGGTTCGCAGTTTCATAGTCTGTTATATGAGGGGACCATGGATATACCACAGAAGAGCTGAAGACGGATTAAGACAACATGTGTTGGGGCTTGAGAGAGGCCTCAGCAGTTAAGCTCACGTGTTGCTCTTACAGAAGACTTAGTTCTCAGCATGCACATAATGGCTCACAACAATCTATAACTCCAGTGTCAGGGGATCCAATAACCTCTTTTGGCTCTGCACACACCAGGTATAGATTCAGAAAAAAATACTTTACATTCAAGTAAAGCATATATCATCATAAAATAAAGAAAATCAATCTTTAAGAAGGTTACCTTTGTATAAAACCCCACAGCGTGACTCGCATCTAGTTACTGTTATTATTTTGTTTTGTGTTGGTGTTGGGAATTGAACCCAGTGACTTGTGCATGCCAGGCAAACACCCTGCCCATTGTACTAGTTTCATGTCCTACTGTTACTTTTTTCCTTTTCCACAGAGTTAGTGTTAATCAGAGCTGGGACGAGGCTTGGGGAGATCTAAGGTCCCCCAGGGTCATCTTCATTCTGCATCTCTACACTCACTCTGTGTAAGATGATAGCACATGCTTTTGTTTAGTCTCTCAGTAGAAAAATTATAGGCAGAAGGCGGTGAGAGAATAAGTGGCATCAGAGCGGTGTTGGACAACTGATTAGAGAGTCAACAACCAGACTGAGTCTGTGGCAACCCTCATTTCTTAACACTTACTAGGAGTTCTTCTAGGACCAAGTCCAATTCTAGTGACATCCAGCATCTGGGGACATTTGGACTTCAGTTCTTGATGGTCTGCATGGCTTTGTATTCTGATTCCACAGCAGTGGTCAAATCCAGAAGGGCTTTGGGCTTGGCTGATTTGATTTCCAATAATTGTGTGCTTTTTGGTCATGGGCTTTTGTGTGTGTTCTTCAGTTTCAGTCTCCTCCACTGTAAGTGCAAATAGTGGATGCATAGACGTGGGGTTTGTAAACGTGATATGAAGATAAAATTGCATGTAGAACTTAGCATCCTCTTATTCCAATAATGGAAAACTCTCAGTGCATGGTAGCGTTTATTATAAGGAGGTTCTGCATCTTTCAAAAAAGCTTGTTGCTGCCTCTTTGATAACAAACAGTTCATGTTCTAAGTAGACCTTCTTAATTTCTTTGTCAGATGATGGAGCTCCAGTCCTGCTCTTTCTGGGACACTGTATAGGGGTGCGCAGGGAGCCAGAAGAAGCCTAGGGAGATCTGCTGCCAGGATGAATTTCCTTCTAAACAAACCCACAGTGTGGAAGTCTGGTATTACCAAAGGTCAATCATTTATTTCTTTGTAGTAGACTTGGAAGAGTGATATACATATATACATGCATACACACACACACATACATACATACATTCGTGTGTGTGTATGTGTGTGTGTAGGAATTCCCTCCAAAGATACAGAAACAATTAAAAACACAAAAGGAACACATATTTTAAGTTATCTTTTCCTCTACTTTCTTTTCTAAGTACAGCCTTTGCTTCATTTCCTAGTTCCTCTTAGTTTTTTGTAACCTTAAATTTCCATTTTTCTATAAATTCTACTATTCCTTAGTACTTTCATCTTTTCCTTTTTTATTTTAAGGTTTTAGTTTTTTGAAGCCAGACAGCTAGTTTGGTCAGGCAATCAATTAGCTGTTATTTCATCTATATGTAGAGAAGGAAGGAAAAAACAAAACAAAAAGAACAAAAAACAATAAATAAATAGCAGAAGAAATGAAAAAGGAACAAAACTCCAGCCTACTACCACCAACCACAACCATCAAATCTAAACACTGCATCCAAGTTTTATCTCAGGTACCAGCAAGACCAGCTTGAAAGGACTGATTATGCCGTCTAGTTTTGATTGGCAGTGGGGGATAAAGCCATTCTTCCTTTGTTCATAAAGTCACTTAAACCAATCCCTCATTTGTTTACCCCCTCTCAATGCTTACAGATGAAAGTCACTCCCAGTTATTGTTTTTTCTTTAGCCTGGGAGGGGCTGTCATTTTCTGTCTTTGTTTATGATCAAATCACATTAGACTACAGTTTTGTTTCTTATTGAAAACTATCATGTGCATCACATTAGAGAAGACACATGTAAACCCCTTTCAATGACAATACAACCCTCTGCTGAAATCCTACCGCAAAAATATTTTTTCTCCAACAAGTGATACTTTAGCAGTCCACAGAAACATTTGAGCCTGGGAAAAAATACAGATGATAACTTTCAATTATTTTGAGACATCCTATTTTGTTTCTTGAATGATTAAAGGTTATCTTCTGTGAAACATTTAAAACATCGTCACTTGGCTGATTTTAAAAAGAAGGGTTTTAGTGAATACTAAAGAATTTTAAAGACTTTTTGGTGCCTCCTGTTCTTACTGCCAAACCTATTTATAGATTTTGTTTCTGTTCATTTGGTTTTGAAGCTAATCTCCAAGAACTTGATGGCGCATGCTATATTTGTGTATCTGTTGTGTTGTTTTTTTTCCAGTCTGCATGACAGAGTAGAAATTCAGGGAACTGAGAGTATACCTTAAGGTAGACCACTTTCCCAGCACGTGTAAGACCCTGGATTTGACTTCTTGCAATGCAAATGAAATAAAAGAAAATTTTAATGCAGTATCATTCATTGTGATAAACACCCACAAGAATCCTGTGGGTTTCAGGGACTAGGCAATGAGTAGAGAGGAAGCTGAGTATAGACTATGGAGGAAGGCATGAGCTATGCAAGACAGCTTGCTTGAAACTTAATAATACCACTGACTGAAAACTTCTCTTTAGTATTTGCAATGGAAAACTTTCTGGAATGTAAAATTCCTATGTAACACATCTCTTCAGCCCATAGCTCCTGTTTTATCTCAGTAATAATCATATGAGATAAAGCTCCACTATTATTGCTCTTTGGAGGAAAGGATACTGAAAGTGGCATAAGTATAGGTCCCAGCTAGTTTATGGTAGGGGCAAGAGTCACACACAACTGCTTATAAATTCTGTGTTTTCTTTTTTGTACCAGACTGCACCCATCTGTGAAAACACATACACACACACACGCACACACACACCAAATCAATTATGCTCTAATTTTTGTGTTTTAATATGGAACAAATAACATTTGTGTTTCCTTGCCAAGCCTACTGCAGGTTCCCATAATGCATGAGAACTTAGAATCTCCTAGAGTAAAGGACCTGTGCAAATACAAGGTATTATTGTTGTCACCGTTGGCCAAGACAAATGAGAAGTGGTGAACAGAATATCCTTTGTTTCACTGGAACACTTTAACTGAGCTAATTGCTTATTTTCATTTCCCTTAGCTATGGAATGATTAATCCAACACAGTGTGATACAGTCAGATCTTAACACAAATCTCACTGAGATCAAATAGCCTCCCTGCACCGGAGAGGATGGATGATGGTGTGTAGATTGGACTAGGTTACATTTGCTTTCCACAGAGACACACCATGGCTGAGTTTAGAAATCATGAAGTGTTAGTTGAGTTAGTTTTGACTAAATTTCTTTTCCAAGTCGAGGAAGGGAGAAAGAAAATGATTTTGGTTCCTATAGCAGAGAATACTATTTTAAAATAGATGAGCAGTTAGTTGGTATTTTACCATTCAACACTCCTCACAGAAAGGTGGTGGCATAATTGTTAGCATAATAGAAGCAAGGAGGTGTCGTGAAAGTGGTTAATCTCTCTTTTATCTACTGACCCTGGGGTCGCTAAAGAAGCATGTGAACAAGTGTATTTAATTCATCGTCTTGATTCCACAGTGAAGATGAGGCTGCCAGTTAAAACTGTGCGATCTAGAACAACTGACTTCACCCCCAGAAACTTCAGTTTCCTTATCAGTGACATAGAGGAACATAACTCATGGAGCATACAGTCGAACACAAGGTTTATCTTGAATAACAGTAAGTTCCCTGGCAATGGTACTTTGGCAAAGCTTTCACCATCCGTTTGAATGGGCCGAGAAGTCATTTCTCAACCACTGGCCTTTGGATTCCTCTAGCAGGGCTTGGTCTTAGCCACGGTGCTGGCTCACTTCTTAGGAATTTGGCTGAGGCTCAGAGCCCCACATACACGCCTTTCATTTCATCCCGAGTCTCCGGAATGGTCCACATTGAGCAAGCGCTGAGGAATCCTCTAAGGAAGGAGGCACGCTGCACTGCCCTTTGGTGTTTGGAGAAGCATCACCTGGTCCTCAGCATCACAGCATCTTGGGCCTTTTGCTCTAAGGTGAGCATGGTGGAGTGTTTGTGATACTGTCGCTACTACCTATGGGACTCCATGGTAATTAGCATGTGTACAAAAGTGAACAAGGCTAGTAAGACTAGAGTCAGGGTCCCGATGAGTCCCACCTTTGTGTAGCTGACTTCTTTTGTATAATTGAGATATGGCTGAAATACAATAAAGATATCTGTACATATTTAACTTATGAGTTTGAAGATAATTATATATTCATGAAAGTGCTCCATGAATAATGTCACACACATAGCTATCACCACTGACAGTCTTCTTTTTTTTGGTGAAATGATATCACTTAAGCCAAGATAAACCTCTTGGTAAAATTTCAAGTATGCTATACAGTATAGCTACCTATATGCACACCAGGCTTTTGTTGCATTGCATAGCTGAAACGGCGTGCCAGGCCTTGGACAAACCGCCTTCTCATTTCCTCCCTTCACAGCTACAGGAAACCATGGTTTTGCTTTCCATTTCTGCAGATCTGATTCCCATGGGTTCCTTCCAGAGATGGAATCTTTTAGCAGTTGCTCTGTGGCCGACTTACCCCAACCACTATGTCTTCTGCGTTCATTCATGCTGTACTGAATGGCAGGAGGACCTCTTTCTCTTTAATAGATTGAGAATTTTATTATGAAAAGATGTTAAATTTCAATGTCTTTCTGCACCTGTTGAGCAAGAGGATCATTTTTCATCCTTCATTCTGAAGGCCCAAATATATCACTTCCCTCAATTTGGCAAATGTTGAAATGCCCTTTCTTCTGAGAGTAAATCCCACTTGATCATGGTATATGACTGGTTCTTTTTTTTTTTTTGGCAAAGCTAGTATTTTATCAAACATTTCTTCACTGTGCTCTGCAAGAATATTGGATAAATATTTTCTTTATTTGCAGTGTCTTGGCTCAGCTTTTGTATTGGAATGACAAATAAACCTCTGAAAATCAGTACAGAAGTATTTTATAGTCTTCTAAAACTCGTGAGAGTTTGAAAGATTGAGTATTAATTCCTTAAGTGTTTGGTAGCATTATTTTCACTAGGAAGTCATTTAGTTTTAAGGCAATGGTTTTCAACCTTCCTAACTTTGCAATCTTTTAATACAATTTTTCATGCTGTGGTAACCCCTATACTAAAATTGCTTTTGCTGCTATGTCATAACTGTAATTTTGCTACTGTTACAAACTGTAATGTAAATATCTGGTATCTCTGATGGTCATAGGTCTTTTGACACCCAAAATAGTTGCGACCCACAGGTTGAGAACCATCACTCTAGGCTTTACTGACTTGTGAGCTTTTTAAATAGGTTTTTCTATTTCCTTGATTGTTAAAGGGTTGTCAGGCTTTCTAACCTTGTCTGGACAGTCTTAGTGGGCTGTGTGTATCTAGATTTTTCTATTTCACCTGGATTGTCCACTCTGCTATCATGCAATTATTCATAGCAATTTCTTATGATCTTCTTATCATAAAGTATCAGTTGTAATTCTCCTCTTGCATTTCTGATTTTACTTGGTCTCTGTCTCTCTTTCCTTCCCTCCCTCCTTCAACTTTTTTGTCTGTCTATATTCTTTATTGTTTCACTGATCAGTGAATTTATATAAATTATAAAGTTGATATTAATAATAGCCCTGAATTATCAGGTCGGAAAGTCCATAAAGGAAAGCTAGAATAATAGCCTGGTTGAAGGCAGCTGATAGGTCTACTGAGCCAGGATACTAAGGGTCAAGATTAGGTAGAGAGGCTCTGCGTGAGATACTGGAATACTGAGGATTTAGAGATCCAAAGGTTGATAATCCATTTAGAAACAATTATTGTCTGCCAAACCATAATGAAGTAAGGGCAGTGATAGATAACTCAGTGGCCTAGAATATAGAAATGAGAATTTGTTTCATTGAGGGTATTTGCTATAATATACACCCTCTTTTTTATATAGACTTAACCAGTATAATCTTCTCCAGCTTCTGTATTGCATGAAACAGTTTGTTTCTTTTCACATTATTATATTCACAACAGAAATTTATTACTACTCATTATTATTTATTTATTATTACTCAATACCTGTCATTATGCCATAGTTCTCTATATACTGAAAAGAAAAGCTAGGGGTAAATGGGTATAGATATTTGGTATTCACATGTTTATAAAATTCAATGACATATGCAGGCAAGCCTGAGGACAGTCTTGAACTTGTGTTAAGTATACTTAGAAGTCAATGAGACTAAACATGTTGATTGTATCTTCAGTGTGGTTTTCCATTTGAACACATTCTGATTTAGATGGGGAACCAGAAGTCCTTTCAATCTTGGTTCTCTCCACCCCTGCCCCCACTCCACTCTTACAGGGGTCTCCCTCAGTCTTCCGATTTTCTTTGTCACCATGTCTGGAAAAACCCTGAGGACAGAGGACAGCTTGTAGGGGTCAGTTAGCTCTTTCTATCTACTCTGTGGGTCTCTGGAATTGAACTCAAGTCATTAGACATGGCAACAAATGCTTATTTCCTGCTAAGCCATTTCTCTGGTCCGAATCAGAGCCTTTTTGACAAGCCAATCTTGTAATACTGACACTCCCTTTGAACAAAACTTTGGGGCATTATTACAAATTAAGGTGTCTTAACCCCTTAAAGTCTTCAGAAAATACACTGTGAAAGAGAACATACAGCTTGGAAGGAACAGAAATTTTCACATCACGGTCTAGAAATACAGTCACAATTTAGGGCTTACAGCATTTAAATACATTGCTAAGCTGTGGCAGGAACAAATTGGACAACGTCTGAACAAAGAGTGAGAAACTAAATTGAATCCAGATACTGTTTGTGGTAATTAGATTTTTTTTTTAACTTGACACAAGCTAGGGTGATCTAGGAAGAAGGAATGTCAGTTTTCAAAAGAATGCTACCATCAAGTTGTCTGTAGGCAAGTTGGTAAGGCATTGTCTTGATTGATGATTAATAATTAGCAATTAATAAATAATGTGGGGAGGGGGTTCACCGTGGGTGGCTGATCATGGGTTGTATAAAAAATGCAGATTGAGAAAATACGGGGGAGCAAGCCAGTAAGCAGCACCCGTCAGAGGTCTGTGCTCCAGTTATTGGCTCCATGTCCTTGCCTTGAGTTTCTTTCCTGACTTCCTTTCATGAAGAACTGTAAGATGTAAGGTGAAATGACCTTTTCCCACCAAGTTGCATTTGGTCATGGAGTTAATCACAGGAAAAGGAAACAAATTAGGGTTCTGACTAGTCCTCACCCATCTGAAGTCTTTGGTAAGTTCTCTCTCTCTGAGCATGAGAACTGTCGCCTATAACACAAGGGACCTAGAATATTTCAGTTATTTCAAATACATTTTTGCATCATGCATTTCTTTCCTTAACTAAACTTGGTTGGCACCATAAAGAAATGAAATATTAAAGCAGCCCTGCTCTGTTGGAGGTCTGGGTGGCTGTGCGGTTCAAAGCTTCACCTGCAGGTATCGCCTCCTCTCACCCGGGGTTGTTGCTTTAATGTTCCCAGAATAAATGACACCCAAGAGTTTTCTCCCCTCTTAGTGTCTGACTCTATGAAAAGGCAGCAGCTTAGCAGATGTCAACAAGCACACAGAACTCACACCGAGCTGCCTTTTATATAATTATTTTTTGGAAAACAAACACTGAATATATCCTTAATATATCTCAGCCTACAGAAGGCTGATTCTTTAGGTAATGTTGGGAATGGCAGACTTCAAAGAGGTCAGGAGGTGTGTTTACAAAGAGGAATCCATTTCCTTTCTTCTATACACGTTTAGACACAAGTGCTTCTAAAAGAAACTTATAGAGCATAAGTGGTTTTGAGATTCTGGTAAGTTCTTACACCATATACATGTTTCACAATGAAGAATTTCCATACAAATCTACTGACTCCTGCCCATGTGTGTGACATCAGTGAATGCTTTGATATACCAGATATTGTTACCTAGTAGCCTCGAGGATAGGATGATTCTAGCAGAATTCTGAGTTTGCTAACTTCTTGGTGGATTGCTAATCTGCAGTTCCCGGTTCAAGGTTAGCTCTCCAAAATCTCTGTTGAATGGGTAGAAGGAAGTAATAACAGCTACATCACTGAAAAGGCCTAGAGACTACTTAAGCTAAGATCTTACTGAGAAGGCACATCCATGGATACAGAAGCTTAGGAACTTGGCTGACTATTGTATTTACCCACGCGTGATTAAACATAATCCTAGGGAGCTGTTTCGGGAACTGAGATCATAACTCCATAAAATGAGAATGGAGTCCTTAGGGATTAGGCTATGGCCACAGAGAAAATAGTATCGGAAAATTAGACCTTTGAGCGTGATCCTAAAGATAAATTGATAATAAGATCATTTTAGAAAATGTAAGTATGTAATTTATAAAATGTAAGTATGTTTCTGCCTCCTTGGTTGTGACAAAAAAATTCTCTAGTTTGTAACTGACTGACCCATTCTCTGCTTGGTTGTAAATTTTAGTTTCATACAGATAAAACCAGGAAGAAGATCTAGTGACAGAACCCCAGTTCTTTCCTTTTCAAAACATGACTTATGCTCACAGAGTTGAATCATCTTCTCATCTTGAGTTTGTGATTTCAAGCTACTCAGAGCAGAATTGCAACCTGAATAAGGGATGGTTCTTAAGCGCTCATGTGGTATTGTAAAGCTTCCAGAGCGCCGAGACAGCATGTTTCTTGTGCATCCGGTAAAGATTTGGTTTCTGAAATGTTCCTTGATTAAAAGTGTATGGGTGATTTTTCCTGTTGCTCTGATTATCCACCTGACGAAGGCAACATAAGGAAGGGGCTTTATTCTGGCTCATCCACTTAAGGGAAACAGTTTGTCATAGCTGGGGAGGCAACATGGCTGGGCACATCGTGTCTACAGCAGGAAGTGGCGAGGAGACGAATGTGATTGTTCACACTTTTTTGTCTCTGCATTTTTTATACAGTTTGGGGACACAGACCATGAGATGGCAACCCCCACATTCATGGTAGGGCATCCTTTCTCTGTTAAACTTTGGAAATGCCTTCAGCAGACACACAGCAGAGATATGCTTTCTAGGCGATCTTAAAGCCAGTCAAATCTGCAGTGGAGAGAGAAAGCTCCCAAGGACAAGTGAGTCTTGCTTACAGGACACAGGGGCATCAGTGTTGGATTCTTCTGAGCTCTTTCTATGCGCATGGGCAATATGTCTCAAGGAATATGGGCCCTTGCACCTGCTCCTCTTGACTGTAGTTTTCCATTTCTGCTGATTTATATCAAAGTTACTCATTTGACTAAGTGAAAAAACAATCAAGTGTTCAATTGTAAAGTGGAAAACAAGTTTAGTGGAATTATTTGATGTAAAAGGTTTTAAAAAATGAATGAACTCCACACTTTTATATGGAGATTGTAGTAAACACAATAGCTTTCTCCACATGTCCCAGTGTTATAGTTATTGAAATTGTACAATGGTGTAATGCAGTGAGGTTTTCAAAGCAATGAGTAGGACTGTGTCCTTGGACACCTTTGTTCTTAGAATTCTCATTTGTGCTTTCGTTGATGACTATTATCATCTCTGAGTTTAGCACCTGCCACCTTATCCCCAATTTTCTTTGATTTCTATCAACTTTATGCTTTTGTGTGGTAGAGAGGATATGGGGCAATTTATAAAATTGATTTATAAAATAGGCATTATGTTTCTAGAAATTTGAAGAAGGCTTGTAGAATATCCTCAGGAGTATAACTTCAGTCAGGTGTGTACTAAATTAGTGAAATTTGAGAGTGTACTTATTTGTTCTATTCTGTTATGTCTGTTTATTTCTGGACTTTGAAAGTGTGGTATTCCCACTTATGATGAATGGATGACCCTTTCCTTTGGCTTGTTTTAGAATACTGATATAAACTTGACTATGAAAGACCATTGACCTTTATTGCTCACTAACCTAACCATGTCTATAGAATGCCTGATATTTCAAAATAGCCTGTTCTTACTCATCTAATGGCAATATATGGTTACAATTGAATTGTGTAAAAACAAAAGACTTAATGAACTCTTTGATTACAAATACAAACATTATAATATAAATAAATGCCACAATACATAGTCATTGCAACAGTAGATGGAAAACTGGCATATCACTAAATGATTGAATAGAATATCTGTCTTTCAGTTGTGTTTCTACCACACACTGTATCTTATAAAGCTGAGCTGCCTCATGATGTGGGATTTTCCTCTGTATGCAGTGATTACCATTAATGAATAAAGAAACTGCTTTGGATCTACAGCAGGACAGAACTTAGCTAGGTGGGGAAAACTAAACTGAATGCTGGGTGGAAGAAGGCGGAGTCAGAGAGAAGCCATGTAGCCCCCACTGGAGACAGATGCCAGAACTTTAGCCAGTAAGCCACAGCCATGTGGCAATATACAGATTAATAGAAATGGATTAAATTAATATGTAAGAGTTAGCCAATAAGAAGCTAGAGCTAATGAGCCAAGCAGTGATTTAATTAATACAGTTTCTGTGTGATTATTTCGGGGCTATATGGCCAGGACAAACAAACAAGCAGCCCTCCTCCAACAGCCTCATTTCAGAATATCAGACTTTTATACTGTATCAAGTCTCTACCATGAGAAGTCATGACAAATCTTTGAAACTGCATTTAATCTAGAAATGAATCTCCTTTGAAGTGCTCCTTGTAAGATTCTTAACTTATCTGAAAAGCATTTATTTTCATGCCCAAGGCTCTCTCTATAAAATATATAGTTCATCCTACTCTACTAGATTGACTGTCAGACTGGGAATAAACAATCTCCAGAAATCTCAGATTAAAAATCCCTTGAGGCAGGGCTGGAGAGATGGCTCAGTGGCTCAGAGTCCTTGCTCCTCTTACAGAGGACCCGAGTTCAGCACCCAGAACCCACATGGCTTACAAGCATCCAATATTTTAGTTCCAAGGGACTCTGATGTACTAGACAGGCATGTGGCACACATATACACATACAGGCAAAACACTCATATCCAGAAAATAAAATAAGGAAATTTTAAGATAAAAAAATCTCCTGACGCAACATAATAACAAAGAATGGGACCCTAAAATTGCATGAAAGCCCAGGCTAGGCTAGAACTAGAAAGCTTGTATTGACCACAAATAATTCTCTTCTCTGTACCTAATTTCATCCCTCTACCAAAACCAACCAACCAACAGTTAGACAGAAAAACCAAAAAGGAATTGAAGCTGAGTTTGGAGGCACATACTTGGGACGCTGAAACAGAGAGATCGTAAGTCTTGTAGGAGATCGCAAGTCTCGTGCTTTCCAGGGAGGTATACAGACTTACTTCAAGGCCAGCCTGGTGAACTTAGTGAGACTCCTTTCAAAACAAATCAAAAAATAAATAAATAAAAGGAGGAATGGGATGTTGCTCAGTGGTAGAGTGCTTGCCTAGAATGTGTGAGACCCTAGAAAACTACCATCTCAAAGCAAAGAAAAACAAAGTCAAACTCCAAGGTCTTTGAATGAGATGCTTTGAAGTCTGCTCTAGCCCTGACTCTTGACCACTTCAGTACAGTGGCTTATATGAAATCCTGAGCTTCACTAAGGAAAAGCAAGGTTATATACCAAACATAGGAAGAAGCAATATGGTCACCCCTTCTCGATTGCTCACAGACTCCAAGCCAGTTCTACATCTTCAATGTTGTTCTCAGCAGCAAGGAATGAAGTGTAAGTAGTTTCCTGACTTGACTTAGCGTATTCCTTTCTATATTTTAAATCTTATGTCTATACCCACATAGAAGTGTAGATACCACCTCTCATCAAAGAAACCTCTGTTTACATCGGATGGAGACCATCAAGAAAACTATATTTTGCACACTTTCTTGATCCATTCTTCCATTGAGGGGCACCTAGGTTGTTTCCAGGTTCTGGCTATTACAAACAATGCTGCTATGAACATAGTTGCACAAATGCTTTTGTAGTATGATTGGACTTCTCTTGGGTATATTCCCAAGAGTGGTATTGCTGGATCCTGAGGTAGGTTGATTCCCAATTTCCTGAGAAACCGCCA
>PVIU01027362.1:0-20611 GCA_004026605.1 Ondatra zibethicus | reverse complement strand
TCTCCATCTGCCAACTTTCGCCGCCACATTCAGAGAGTCTGGTTTGATCATATGCTCATTCAGTCCCAGGCCAGGTGGATTGGTGTGCTCCCATTATTTCAGGCACACTGTCTCAGTAGGTGGACCAGCCCCTCACGGTCCTAACTTCCTAACTCATCTTCTCCCACCTTCTGCTCTTCACCTGCACCTTGGGGGCTCATATCCTTTATAGTTCAATTTGATCCTATCTATAACTGCTTTACCTGTAAGATTGTGTAGTATACCTGTAGTATGCTTAATATTATAATAAGCAAAAAACTGTTTCATTTTCTTAAAGACATATGCTGGACCATTTTGTCTTTATTTGTGAAGGTATACCCATGATGGCCATAACTTCTAATAAATGTGTGATTACTGAATCAGCCTTTTCTGAGCTTAAAGCAGTTACCCACTGAAAACTTGAATAAGTGTCAATAGTGTGAAGTACATATTTTATTTTTCCAAATTCTGCAAAGTGTCATACATCCATCTGCCAGATTTCATTCCTTTGAGTACCCTATGGGTTAGTCCCTGAAGGTAGAGGTGTTTGGTTATAGAAAAAAAAACAAGTAGGGCAACCCTTTATAATCACCTTTGCTTGTTGCCATGTAATAGAAAACTCTTTCTGTAAACCTTTACTATTGACATGTTTTTTTTATGAAATTCTGAGGCCTGCAACACACTTCCAATCAATAATTGATCAATTTCTGCATTACCTTGTGCTAGAGGACCTGAGAGATCCATATGGGATCGGATGTGAATAATATATAGGGCAAAACCTATCCCTGCTTATGTCTTGCACCTGGATAAATAATAAAGTCAATACTGTATCATCTGGTATAAATTCAGCTGTTTTAATATGTAAGACAATTCTTTCTGCATATTGTGAATCAGTAGCTATATTAAGAAGTTCTTTAAAATCTCCTAGCACCATGAGAATAGCATATAATTCTGCCTTCTGGACAGAATTATAAGTACTTTCTCTTACCTTACTTAATTCTTCTTATTTGTAACCTGCCTTCCCTGATTTATTTGCATCAGTATAAAATGTACAGGCTCCAGTTATTGGTGCATCGTGTACAATTTGGGGAAGAATCCAACAAGTTCTCTTTATAAAGTTAAGTCTACCACTTTTAGGGTAATTGCTATTAATTTCTCCAAAAAAATAGCATAAGATCTTTGTGATGGTTCATTTTCTTCCCATAACTTTTTTATTTCATCAGTAGTGAAAGGCACTATAATCTCAGCTGGGTCTATACCTGCTAATTGATGAAGTCTCAATTTACATTTTATAGTTAATTCAAAGACATTTTCCACATAAGTTTCTAATTTTTTCCTTGGTTTATGTGGTAAAATGATCCATTCTAAGATATTATCATCCCTTTGCATTAAAATTCCTGTAGGAGAATTCTGGAAGACAATATGACTAGAATACAATTAAGATTTGGATTCACCCTAGGCACATATGCCTTCTGTTATTTCTTCTCAACAATTGTCAATTTCTTTTCTGCTTCAGCTCTGAATTCTCTGGGACTATTCAAGTCTTTATCACCACCTAAGGTTTTGTTTAAATGAATTATTAGATCAGGTGTTATCCCAACAGCTGGTCATAGACTGGAAATGTCTCTTAACAATCTTTGAAAGTCATTAAGAGTACGCAACCAGTCTCTCCTAATTTGTGCCTTTTGTGTTCTAATTTTCTGAAAACCCATTTTATAACCTAGGTAAATGACATAATCTTGTCTCTGTATTTTTTCAGGAGCAATTTGTAATCCCCATTTTGGCAAAACTTTCTTAACTTCTTCAAACATTATTTCTAAATTATGTATGTTTAAATAAGATAACAAAATATCATCTATGTAATGGTAAATTATACACTTAGAAAACTCCTTATATATTATTTCCAGTGGCTGACGTACAAAGTATTGTCAGAGTGGGGTTATTGAGCATTCCTTGTGAGAGGACAGTCCATTGGTATCTCCTAGTAGTCTAAGAA
This sequence comes from Ondatra zibethicus, assembly GCA_004026605.1. NCBI lineage: Eukaryota > Metazoa > Chordata > Mammalia > Rodentia > Cricetidae > Ondatra > Ondatra zibethicus. The sequence continues at coordinate 18,597 of PVIU01027362.1, read as the reverse complement.
TTATTATAAGTAGGCACTGTGAAGGCAAAGTTTTCTCTATCCTTTTCTTCTAAAGGTATGATGAAGAAAGAATCTTTCAAATCAATAATTATAAGAGGCCATTTTTTTGGTAATAAAGAAGGCAGAGGGATTCCAGATTGTAGAGGGCCCATATGTTGAATTACCTTATTGATAGCTCTTAGATATGTCACTAGTCTCCATTTACTAGATTTTTTTAATAAGAAATACAGGAGAATTCCAAGGTCTGGTTGATTCTTCAATATGGTGAGCATCTAGTTGCTTTTGTAACAGCTCTTCTAAAGCCTTCAATTTATTTTCAGCTAGAGGCTTCTGCTTATCCCATATTGGTTTCTCAGTTAACCATTTTAAGGTAGGTCTGTTGGTACTCTTAAAGGTTTGCTAGTTGCGTTATGTTCTTATACAGCCTGAATGGCTGGTGATCTTTGTGTATAGTACTTTATAATATCCTTCCCAGAATTATGAGTTCTGGGACTGCAGGAATGTTAATCTGGGTATTACATTGCTGCAGCAAGTCACAACCTCATAAAATTACTGCATTATTAGCCACATGTGGCCTCAGTTTCCCTCTTTGAACTTCTAGCCCAGTGCAGTCCACCCACCTTGTGCTTTGTTTAACTTGAGATATCGTTCCAATTCACAGGAATTGAACATCTGCCTCTTGAAGAGGCCAATATGGATGCTAAGATTCTGGAGTAATAATACTCACATCCGCACCTATGTCTATCAAATCAACAATTACAATGCCATTTATACACACTCTTAACTTTGATCTTTGGTCATTTATAGTAGTCTGTCAGAATATACGTTTCCTATTTCCTATTGGAATTTTTGACTTATCGTCCATGTTTATGTCATCATCTAGAACATTATAATCTCTTACAGAAAGCTTTGGATTTTTTAATTTTCCTGATGAGACGTCCTCCACAGTGACTGGGAATGACTGGGCCACTTTTGGCCTGGGTGCCTGGGAGAGGTCCCTCAAGGGGTTTCCCAATGGTATTGGGTTGCCTTGTCTGTCTTTTGCTGATCTTCATTCATTGGTTTAATGTCAGCCTTTGTCAAACCTTCAACATACACCTGAAGGCTGAGTCCTCCTATTTTTGCCATTCCTAGAGGAGATATTATTTCTAGAAATTCCTTGACTACTATCCTTTCTCATTTGTCCTATTCCACCACAATTAAAACATTTGGCATTTTGATGTCTCCTCATTCCTTTGGAAATTGCTTCTCCTATCCAATATTCAGTATTTTAGTCAAATGTCTCAATGTTCATTTTATGGATAATCCATTCATCCATAGTTGTTGATCTAACCTTTAAAGTCCCAAGTACCTTTTTGTATTTCTAGTTGGCATTTTCAAAAGCCAGAGATTCAATAAGTACTCATCTAGCATCTGGGTCTATTACTCCTATGTGTACAGCCTTAGTTAATCTTTGTAAAAAGTCATTAAATGGTTCTCTCTGGCCTTGTTTAACCCTGGTATATGATTCAATTATGTTTTCTATTTCTTGAATCCTGTCCCAGGCATTTAAGGCTGCTTTGTAACATAGGGACAAGATGTGTTCATCAAAGAGAGCTTGAACCTGTGGGTCAATATAAGTGTCTTTACGAAGAATTTGATCTTGGGAAGTCTCAAGGTGTTTTGCTTTTCCCTGTTTTCCCCAAATTTTTCCTTCTTCTCTGAAATAAATTTGAAACATTAATTGAGGCTCAACATCCAGGACTGCTGAAACTAACTGAATCAAATCATGTGGTATTGCTTTGATGCTAGAAGACCATGTCTTTATCATCTCCCTAACAATTGTGGAATGCAAGCCATATGTTACAAAAGCTTGCTTAATTTCATTTAGATCATTCATTCCTATAGGTATCCATCTACCTTCTTTGGATTGTTTGAGGCCTTTAAAACTTGATACTTTGTCCGAGTAGATTACAGGGTAGGAAGCTAAAACCCTGGGTAAGTCATCTATGACATCTACTAGTGATGTTGTATCCTGTCCTTGTGCCTTCTTCTCTGTTCATCAGCTCCAATAATTTCCTCAATCATTTCAATTTTTTTTACTATTGTCTTTTGTAAAGCCTGAATCTCCTGGCCTGTAGATATTTCTAGTAATTTCATTGAGGCACCTATCCTCTTCTTCTCATTCTGCACATGTGATTCCAAGGTCTGAAGTTTCTCCTTTAAAGATAACATCTCATCCTTGGACATTACTTGAGTAGCATGCAGATTGCCTTCCTGGAGAGATACTCTATCTTCTAACTTATCATAACTATTTGTCAAATTTTGATTGTCAAATTCAACAGTTGGAATTCTTTCAGATAACTTCTTAGTACTCTTAGATATGCATTCAATTTTGTCTGTCAAATTAATGTTAGCCTTTTTAATAGTATTAATTTTTTAGGTAACTTTTGATTTTTGATGGTATTAAACCTGTCAACTAGTTGTTCATTATTTATCTGTAAATACTGTACCATTCCTAAAAGTGCCATATTCTTCATTAATAATAGAAAATGTGGAAGAGAACTGAGTCCCAATACCCAATAAATTGAAGTATCACCATAACCATATAAGCCTCACATAGTACAATTCATAGTATTAGCAAAAAAGTTACTAAAAGTTTCAATATTAATGTAGTCTGACATATTGATTTATTAATTACCTGTTGTGTGATCTGGTAAACTATAATCTTTATTGTTCAGCAGATGTTGTGGTTGCAGAGTCACGGTGGTGACAGGAATGATCACAAATCAGAATCCTCTGCTAAACAGAGATCAGAAACTGAATCCTGCAGTTGGAAAACAGGCCAGATGCATGCTCTACATGGGCATAAATAGTATAAGAAGCCACACCCCAGTGGTCAGGTAACTACTGGCTATAGGACTTCCTACAGCAGGTTAATTTAAGTTGTAAGAGCTAGTTAATAATAAGACTGAGCTAAAAGACCAAATAGTTTATAATTAATATAAGCCTCTCTGTGCTTCTTTGAGACTGAATGGCTGTGGGACCAGGAGGGACAGAAGCTTCTGTTTACACATTATAATCTTGTAACAATTGTGAACACTGCCATCCTATCTACCTAATAACTATTTGCTGATTGGTTTTTTTTTTTCACTTAAGTGGTACCACTAGAGTTTATATTATTTATTTATTTACTGTTTAATGCTGTTTAAGATAGTTATTCAGACAGCTCATGGCTTTGTTCATTGCAGGTCCTGGTTTAGTACCCTGTTTGCCATGAACAATTTGGTGCTGCACTCAGTGGCTCACCTTGTAATCACAGAACTCACAAGTTAGAGGGAGGAGGATCAAGGGTCGAGGCCAGTCTCACCTACATAGTCAGTTCTGGATCATCCTGAACTAAATCAGCCTACTCACCAGAAACAAACAAAAACAATTAAACTTAAAAGGAAGAGTGCTTTGAGGAGGATAAGCTGAGTCTTCTGACTCCACAGATAATGTGGGAGTCCCCTCTGTATGCTATGAATACCACTATTAATGAAGAAGTGGTTTTGAGCTTGTGATAGTGTAGAGCAGAGCGAGGTGGGGAAAACTAAAGCTAAACTACAGTGGAGTCAAGAGAAGCCATGTAACCATGCCAGAGACAGATGCCAGAACTTCGCCTGGTAAGCCACAGCCTCATGGCAATACACAGGTTAATGGAGATGGACTAATTTAAGATATGAGTTAGACAGAAATATACTTAATCTATTGGCCAAAGAGTATTGCAAATAAAATGGTTTCTGTGTGATTATTTCAGAGCTGAACAGTCAGGAACAAATAAGTGGGCTGTTACAGAGGATGCAGTGGAGTTGGAGAGCTACTTAGAGTCTCTCCTCTGAACTATGATATAGTGAGCGGACAGGGACAAAAGAGCAAAATTCTTATGGATTGGTTTTTAACTGTGTTTTCCATAGGTAAATTTTATCCTTGGGTTTTGAGGGGCCCAGATGTCTGTCTGAATCCTCCAACCCATCCTGAGTTCCCGAGGCACCTTTCTCATCTCCCCACTCTCAATGCTTGTGGCCCAGCAGCCATATGTGAGTAGGCACGATAATGCAGAGTTATAACATCTGTGATTGTAGATACCAGGACACGTGGGGTGGTTACTGACACAGGAAATCTCAAAATAGTGCTCTTTTGGTTTTTTTATATGCTGTGAAGTTGACCATATTTCAGTATTGTGAAAGGGCTACCTTAAGACAAATACTAAGAGGTATGAAGCTGATCAGAAGTATACAGTCTTCCCGGTGAAGACAGTGATTCAGCCCATCCTTCCTGGGGGAATGTGGCTACTACAGGTGTCCTTCACCTCAACCTGGGACAGGACGAAGAGCTTGTAGCTGTAAAATGATGATGCCACTGAGGTCTGAGGGTCTGACTAGGATTGAATCTGTCTCAAAATAAAGGAACAGGCAGTTGTGTTTTCTCAAATAAAGGCATTGATGTCAAGCAAACCAGAAAGATGAATATATATTTAAAAATCTAAGTGCCTCTGTCTATATTCCTGATGGCATTTATTTCAACCCTAGAGAGTAGATGACACAGTCTCTAGATAACCATGTGAAAAAAAAAAAAAACAGGTTTGAAGATTCAGCGTTTTGCTCAAATTTATGTGGTAAGGAACAATTGGAATTTTGGACTTTAAATATAATGTTTCATGTTGAATGAAATCCTACTATCCATTTCCAGTTATGATTAAAATTTTTATTTGTGAAGCTGATATGCTGGCTCTCACCTATAACCCCAGCACTTTTAAAGCAGAGGCAGGCAATCACTATGATTTTGAGGACAACCAATTCTACATAGCAAATTCCAGGCCAGCCAGGAGTACATAGTGAGACTCTGCCTCAAAGAAATCTAAACAAAAATTTATTTTTATATCTTATTAAATAATCACAGCAAGCCTGAAAAGAAGTTGTACTTCTTTATTGCTGTGGTCAATGACTTTGTGAATGATCAAATTTATCTAAAATCAGAGGACTTGTTGGTGTTTCTACTCATGTCTCTCCAGGTACAAACTCATGCTTGTGGCAAGCTAAAATGCAGGCCCTTCTGAGTCCACACTGAATCCATATTCTGTGTATTCTGGAAGAATTTATTTATATGTCCAGAGTTAGTGACTTTGTGTCCTTAAGTAAATCAGAACAGAGAAAATTATATACCAAGGCAAATTCAGCATACATTGGTGGGTACATCAGAGACGTGGTTACAGAAGATGGAAGCTTTTCTATAGGTCATCAGATGAAGTTCTTTGCTTTCATATTGGTGGAAGTTAGTGGTCTACTAAGCTTATAGCTTTAAAAGGATTTTTTATCTATTAATCACAGGATGTTAGTTCTGACACAGTGGGCAAAAAAAAAAGTACTTACAGGTCAAAATATAGCCTCTGATAAGGTAAATAGCCTCCAGATCCACAACATCACAACCTCTCTATTGCATTCAGAAATCATCATTCACAAAACCACGGGCAAAACTCACATAGAAGAAAAATTCACCTTATCTCATCTCTAAAATTATCAACTGTGAATATTTGTATATTCAAGTGGTAGACTATATAAATGAACTAGGAATATCATAATCTATACCAGAATTCCTTAAATGTATATCCTTTAATTCCTTGACTTCATGCATAAAATGTCTAAGTATGTTCTAAAGTATATCACATGTAGTTTTTAAACTAACAACAGCAAACTATTATAAAACAACTTGAATGTTGAGCAGTAGATATTGTCTAATTAGTTTATGCCATATACAACTGATTGATAATTGTATATTGCTTTAAAATCTTGTATATCAATTTTGATGAAATGTAGAAATTTGAACTGATTATTAGAAAATATAAATCAGAAACATGGTATAAATTGGTGAGGTATTATGCAACTATAATCCCAGCACTGCAGAAACAAATCTAGAGGACTGTGAATTTGAGGTCAGACTGGGATATACAGTATGAATATAATAACTGTCTCAAAAAAACCCAAACGAACCAATAAATCAATCAAAAAACAAACAAAACAAAACAAAAATTCTGTGTCTATAGCTGAGTGATAAAGCATTTGCTGAGCATGCTTAGTATCTTAGATTTGCTATCCCAGAACCATGAATACATCAGCTATAAAACTGCTCTGGATGGACCAGGAAGTGGTGACATATGCCTTTAATCCCAGTACTTGGGAGGCAGAGGCAGCTGAATCTCTGTGAGTTTGAGGCCAGCCTGGTTTACAAGAGCTAGTTCCAGGACAGGCTCCAAAGCTACAGAGAAACCCTGTCTCAAAAAACAAAAAAACAAAAAACAAAGCGAGTTCCAGGACTGCTAGGACAGTTACACAGAGAAAGCCTGTCTCAAAAAATCAGAAAACAAACAAACAAACAAAAAACAAAGAAAAAAAACTTCGTACGGAATGACATCAACATCCCCAGTAAACATTCTCTGTGAATGAAAAGCAAGAAAGAATATACAGCAAGTATATTCACAGTGGAGTGATTTTAAAGTCAGTGCTTTAAAGGAATCTTAAAAAAAACACTTAGCTATAATAAGCATAATTCAAAAATAAGAAGTACGTTTTCTTTTCCAATAGTAACAAAAGGGAAATTTTCCAACAACCTGTTCTAAAATTAAGAATGGAGGAATGTCAGTCACTTCTCTTTACTACTGGTTTTGCTAAGGACACTGATTTCATTTTCTCACAGGTATGTTCACTTTAGCTTTCAAGTATTGATTATGTGCATGATTTGCAGCATCTGTCGTGATATGTTGGTTCTTTCCTTTCTGTTAGCATCAGCTTTCATCATGCAGTTTCCTCTTTGCAGTTTCTATCAAGAGGAGGGGCTGAAAATCATGAGCTGGAGTATCATTCAGAGGCGATTCAGTTCTGCCTTTTCTCTTGGAGCCCTAAGAGGACCAGTCCAGGGAGGAAAGTTACACTTGTCCCTCACTTGCAGGGCTCGGTTTACTTCATCAGAATCACAGGTAACAGCTGCTTTTGTTTTATTTCTATCACATGATCTTTTGTACTCTAGAGAATTTCACATGGTTTGACTTGAGAGCGGGATTTATTGGGAAGCCCTATTGCCTGTGTTAGATCTGGTCAACACTGGCAGCCAAGTGAAAACTGGAGTTCAGCACTGGTTATTTTCTTTCTGAGTGTGAAGAGACTTCTGTGTGCTAAGAAAATAAGGTGGAGGGATCTATGGGGTTTAATACTCTTTAACTGCATCAAATATTTATATATTATTCATCTTGAAGAAGTCATAATAGGAGCCAGGTAAGATGTGTAAAGTATGCTACACATGCCTGACTGACTGCCTGAGTTACATCCCTAAAACCCACATAAAAGTGGAGTGAGAGGATTGAATCCTTTATAGGCATTAATGACTGCAGCATAATGACAAAATTTATTTTCATGTAGGCTCGTCCAGCAACATTATATACTGGAATATAACATGTGAAATTATTGTGTACATGAAATGATTTGATATTTAAACTTCAGGTTTTATCTTGCTATGCTTCTCTCTATTGGTGCCACACACCACCCTTCCAGTGCCCCTTTCTACTTTCCTGGTTGCTGCAGTTACTCCAGGTTTTGTAGCATGTCTGAAGACTTTCAGACAGGAGCCACAGATATGAAAGCACCTTCTGGCATTTGTTTTTCTGGGTCTGGGTTACCCCATTAGTAGGATCATCTCTTTCATGAACTTACCAGGCCTGACCCTGGAGAAGAATGTGTAGACTGTGGCTGGGTGGGGAGAAGAATGTGTAGACTGTGGCTGGGTGGGGAGGTTGGGCAGCTCAGGTTTGGGCTTTAACCCAAGAAATATATATGTGTCTTGTAGCCCAAAATGTTAATCATTTGCAGGATTATTCTTTAAATATCATTTTTTGGTGGTGTTTGGGAGACTCTGAGAGTCATGTACAATTTAAAAAACTGAAAGAACATTTTTATGTTCTTGTGTGTTTATCAAAATATGTAAATAAATTTAAAGAAAAAATGTTTTTTATTTAAATAATAGTTTTTCTTTGATTTTACATGCCAATCAGTTTCCCCTCCTTCCTCTCCCCTTTCCCATCCTACCCCTCATCCACTTCTCCTCCCTCTCCATTCATTAAAGGACAGGCCTCCCATGGGCTTACACAAAGCATGGCTTATCTAGTTGAGGCAAGACCGAGTTCCTCCCCTGATGTCCTTGAGGAAGGGTCAGGTAACCCAGCAGATTACCAAAAGCCAGCTAAGTGCCAGGGAGAGGTCCTCCTGTTAAAGGCTAGGCTCACAACCAAAAATAATTATTTATTCAGAAAGCTTTGACTTTTTTATTTGAATTGTTAGTGTTAAAGTTTTTCAAATATTTTTCCCAGTGGTACCAATTTTTCCTAACATTCTTATATTTGTTGAATATTTTGAACAAATAGGCTATGCCAATATTATAATAACTTATTAGTATATTTTAAATTTATTCTGTATTTTCTAATAATAATTACTATGACTAATAGCAATAGAAATGACTTTAACAGAAATCTTCAAAGACTTCTTACCTCTAGTGGAATTTAAGGTCAGTTCCTGTTAGGATGTTTGGATTGCTGTAGAAGTTAATCAGATCCCACTCCTTTTTACCACACTGCAGCATCAGATCCAGGTATCTTCCTAAAGGTGGACATTTTAACTTTTTCTTTAGAAATCACTGAAGGTTGGGTTTTAAAGCAAAACGTACTTTACTTACTATCAAGATGAGTGATGAGGAAATCACTTATTCAACTATGAGATTTGGCAAGTCTTCAGAACTGCAGACCCGAGGAAGGCATGATGAGACTCAAGGGTCGAGAGGAACTGTTCACAGAGGTAAATGTTTTACATATTTAAATTCACTTGGATTTTATGCCTTGTAAATTTTGACATTTGAAAACAATATCCTACTGGCTTCTATTGAAAACAGTTCGGCTACACAAGAGTAGAAGGGAGGTGAGTATGAGTGGGAGAGTCATCATGTACAAAACTGTTCAAAAATAAGTTAAAAAATAAAGTAGTCAATTTGTAAAATTAAAAAACAGATTAAGAGAGTGAAAAATACATCTCTACCTTTACTTCTATTTAGTTATTGGCGAAGTAGAACAATAGGGGTCTATAAGCAAAAGTTCTTGAGAATCGAGTATTGAGAAGTTAATACTTTCTGTCAAATTTGAAAAAATAACATTAGGAAGTTTTAATTTAGTTTAGTCAAGAAGAATTCTGAAACTTTTAAAAATAGCAGACAAACTGCAGTCTGAAGAAAACCAAATGTTCTAGAGTAACAAATCTCAAAGAATTGAAAAACATGCATTAGAAATAATACTTTCACTCTAACATAAGGTTATGTTATGTCTGAAGTATTCCAAAGATCTAATGCAACAAAGCAGCAACAATAGTCCATCAGATGAGAAAGTCTTTTGAGAAGATGGCTGCAGAAAAAGAGGAGGATGGGAGAGGATAGTGAGGGTGGGGAGGACTAAATCATACTGCATTTAAAGAAATGTCAAAGAAAATTAAGTTTATTAATAAAAAGCAGAAGTCTTTATTTCTTTTTTTTCCTTCTTTTTTTTTCAAGACAGGGTTTTTCTGTAGTTTTGGAGCCTCCCCTGGAACTCACTCTGTATACCAGGCTGGCCTCGAACTCACAGAGATCCACCTTCCTCTGCCTCCCGAGTGCTGGGATTAAAGACGTGAGCCACCACTGCCCGGCTCTATTATTTTTTTTCTGTACTCAGTCTGCTCACACTGTCACAAATGGACTCCAGCTGAGAGCCTTTACTTCTTTTACCAGGTGGTAATCAGATGCATGGCTTTCATGTTTCCAACACCTCAGATACACAAAAGTGTTCAGTATTGTCTGAAGAAGACTGGATTTAGGAGAGAGTTAACTTTAGGCTCCTTTAAGAATGAGCCTGTATACAGGTCAGCTCCAAACTGCCAAGGTTCTCTACAGTTCTCAAGAACATCGACCTTCTCTCCTTCCTCCCCATCCTCAGTTATGCTCCCTTGGTGGACTGCACACTCCAGTTTGGGGTCTTCTACTTGGACTGTGTCTGTACCTCCAGCACTTTTTGAAGGATGCACTTTTGATCCTGTAGAACTGGGGGAGGAAGGGCATGTGTCTGTCATCCAGATACTTCTATGCTGAGATAGGAGGATTGAGAATACAAAGTTTAAAGGTGAAAAATGCTTGGAATATCCTGTGAAACTTCGCACATGTAATATCTCTACAGTGGGTAAATTTTAGGGAGAGATCTACAATTTAGAAAGCACATGTTCAAGTCAGATTGTAGGATGGACTTCTGTAAAATTTTTAGAAGACATGTTATGCAAAATTATAATTAGTAAAACAATGTGCTCTTTTCATGGTGATAATTTTCTTGCTTTGTTTTGTTTATTTAAGAGTGTTTAGCCCCATGGTACCTCATTGCAATATCTCTGGGAATCCTTTGTTCCGTTCTGGTGGCCGCTGCAGTGTTGGCGGTATATCGTGAGTAACTGATAAACATCTTCTTTGCTTTCCTGCCTAAGTAATAACTTTAGACACTACTTTTACAGTTAACAGTGTCCATTGTTCTGGCTATAATCAGGGGATGTGCCACATAGTTCTGGACTTTGGATGTTTTCTTCTTGATGCTAAAGTATCCTGTTCTCTTACATACCTATCTTATCAACCCTGCAGCTGTTAGGAGCAGCCTCATTTTGTCTCAGTTTTGGTCATGTTCCTTTTGGCGACATGATGGCAGTTTGCCTTCTGAGGACTTTGTCATAGTCAGTTTTCTGAATTCAGGTGATTGTGAATGTTACATAAGTATTCTGTAAGAAACAGATGTGCAAAAGAAATGATGATCATTTATTTAGTTTCCTCTGTGTATGTTAAGGATATTGTTAGATGAAAATACCTCATTTGCACAGAGACATTAAAGCTTGAGCTTTTTTGGATTTTGTCAAATGTTTAGAGAAACTCACTCTCAGTCTGGGCTAAAACACAGCTACATATGTGGTTATTACACTTTCCGAAGACTGCAGAAAGAATTGTATCATTTTTTAAATGTTTCTTTGTTCACATTTTCATGTTGTGTTAAGTGGTCACTGAATATTTTATTTATTTATTTATTTGTAAGTTATTTATTTGTAAGTTTTGTGGTGTTAAAATGTGGTATTAAAATTGGGAGGCATGGTGCTTCCACTACAGTTTCCTTCAGCTGTATCTATCATTTACTTTATATTGAAATGGCTGATAGAACTCTATCTGCTGATACAGAGCAATTGACATTTCAATTTCTATATTAATTCATATGTTAATTTCTAAACTTTAAAGAACAAATGAAAGTAATGACATATTTTGGTGTAAAAATGAAGTTTTTTTCTTTAATCTTAGATTTTAATACTTATTCCATACCATCATTTTTGGTGTCATATCTGCTATTAATTTTAGTTTTACAGTATAGTGGAAACAAACATGAACAGGATAAATTTATAAAAAATCTCACTCAACTGTATCACACCCTGCAAAGTAACAACTCCTTAATGAATGAAATGCTGACAAATAAATCTAGAGAATTTGAAGACCTCAAACATCAGAAGGAACTTGACTCCTACAACAGACGCTATGGAGAAACTAAATTTTTAGATTGCATACAGCTCACAGGTATGGAGGGGATCTTGAATAAGAAATTGCACTATTCTCTATTGATTCTTCTCCAGAAGATTTGAAGTCCTGTTAGCTGCTTTTAACACTAGGAATGTAGGTTAATGGTTGAGGTTTCACGTAGGGGTAAGGAACCCTGGAAATCCTTGTTTGGATTAGGATAATTTTATAGTATCTAGAATTCAGGGGGCATCTGGTGCTCTTACTGCTCCCAGTGCATATAATTACAATTCATCACAGCTAAGAATTCAGGTCATTTTTGTTTATGGAAAATCTGAGTTTCTAACTTTGTTCTCCTCAGAACATGAAGTTTTTAGTAAGAGTGTATTTACAAAATATTTACGTTAAAATGAACATAGAGCATTTAGATGGATGCAGTCACAGAAATAACAATGTGTGTGTGTGTGTGTGTGTGTGTGTGTTTTCTTCTGTCTTGTTATGAGAAAGTTGGCCTGTTTGTGACTAAGATATCTTCCCTAAAGCTCAAATGAGAGTTTCACCATGGCTGTTCACATTCATGCACTTCTAACAGTAACACTATTAATGACACCTAAAAGATACACATATCAAGTATTGTGCGGAAATATTTTTATTTTGCATCATGACTGGTTATCTTCAATTGATTCACCTGATCAATAATTATTAAATAATTGTTCAGGATTTAGAGTTTACAAAGAGCTTTTATATGAACTTACTGTCCTATGATATTAAGGGCTGACAATTACATTATGCAAAGACAGATAATATCTTTAAACTGTTACATTATAAAATATTTGGGAGGAAATGAAAAAGCTTCAAAAATATATTTGAAGTATTCCAGGCCAATGAAAAACATTTTGTGTCATTAATTTAAAAAAAAAAACCTTGTCATCTGTAAATGATAGCTTAACACTGTAATTTCTGTACTTAGGAAGCTGAGACAGAAGGATTATAAATTTGAGAACAGTCTATGTAGCCTAACAAATTCCAGGCCAGTCTGAGCTACACAATGATACCTCTTCATAGGAAAACAAAGACTGAAGATAAAATTTGTTAATTGAACATGGCCATCCTCATCCCTTCAATAAACAAATTAATTGTATTGAGGTATTGTTGTTATACAAACTGGACACATTTCATTGTTTTCAACTTGATATATTTGGACATGTGGGCATACTGCTGAAGGCATCAACATAATCAGAACAGACTATCACCTTCAAAAGCTCTCTCATGTGTCTCTTATATCTCTTAAAATGAGAGCATCTAACATAGAGCACAGCACAACTCTAAATGCACAGTATGTCTGAACCAGTGTGGGCACAGGGCATTATTATTAATCTAGAATTCTGTCATCATTTTAACAGCCTTTGAGCAGAAAGTGTTTGTTCTCCACCTTCAAGATCCTTACTACACGGCTCTGTTTCTTAGACTTGGACTATGTTAGAACCCTCATCTGAGTTGAGTCATAAAGTTTGGTCCTGGGTCTGGCTTGTTTTATTTTGCACACCATGCTCAAGTTCATCTATGTTTGTCACAGTGGTCCTTCTCTGAATTGGTGGTGTTGAGATGTTGGGTCTCATTCTGTAGACCAGGCTTTCTTGAAATCTACTTTATAGCCAAGGCTAGTATGGAAGTCATCACTTCTTAGCCTATGCTGGCCTCAAACTTCTGGCAACCCTCCTGTCTCACTCTCTGGAGTGCTCAGTTCATGGGCATAAGCCATCATGCCCAGCCGATTTATTTCCCTCTAAAGGATAAATAGTATTCTTTTGTATGTATCTGCCATATTTTTTGTAAAGATTTATCCACAATGGAAACCTCAGCTGTTTCCATATCTCTACTGTTATAAACAGTGTTGCATAAAGCATGGGTGTACAGGAGTCTCTCTGCATTCTAGAATCTAAATTTCTGAAAGCTGTGATAATTTTCTTAGTTATAGAGGCTTAATAAATGCAATTCTCTGATAACTGTATGCCAGAAAATAAGAAGTTTAATTATTCACCTTCTCTGTTGTAGGCAAGTATGTTGACGGATACTGGTTCTGCTCTGGCGTAAAATGTTATTTCATCATGGACAATAAACACTGGAGTGGATGTAAACAGACCTGCGAGGGCTGCAGTTTGTCCTTTTTGAAGATAGACAATGATGATGAACTGGTACCATAGACTCTTCCATGCTTTTTTATTCTCTGGGAGTGTGTCTATAACCCTTGGATTGTGGCCTGAATGCTGGCATGTTTTTGAAAGTAAAACCTTCAAGATTGTATATGTTTTGCCAGTAATGTGAGCAAAACTGAGCAGTAAGAGTCTCTCAGGAAACTCACTCATGATCCTGGCTTAATGTCAGGACACAGGGTCTTTGAAAAAGAGACTCGATATTAAGAGACAACTGTGTCTTTGCAATCTTCTCCTTTTCTCACGAATCTGTAAGAGAATCCCTCAGAAAATCATATTTTCCCTGACTAAGTTTAACCCTTTGGTATAAAATATCCAGTGACTGACATTTGTTTATTTCCAGAGTGCCAGCTACACCATTTTCTGGAACTTAGTGCTTGCTCCTTGGAGTCCAGAAGTGAGACTGTCTGAAATGGGCAGTTAGATGACAATAGAGAAATTAACTGACTTCTGGGCCCATTTTCAAAATGGAAATTATATAAGACCCATGTAATAAATGGTTTCAACTAGTTAGTCCGATGGCAATTTTCACAGAATCTGTCTATAATTTTTACTTCATAATATACTCATGTTTCAAAGAATATATCTATCTCTAGAGATGAGTATTTAAAAGAACAAAATGATCAAGGTCCTGGCATTGTCTATTTACATCTATTAGTAAAGAAATGTATCCAAATACACAGAGAATATTTTTCTGGAGAAAGGATCAGCTTGAAACCTTTATCATTTAGAACATGATGCATAATTTATACAGCAATTTATTTACAAGTCTGAATAATTACAATAAAAATGTGTTTCAATTTAATGTAATTGCATAATTTTCCATTTGACACAGAAAACATAGATAATCTAAAAATCATATGCTAAAATATATTTAGTAATTTTAGTAATCATTCCATTGGGATGTCACATGCATAGTACATTAAATATTTCCAAATATCTTCCTCTCTCCTCATCATGTTCTACCACAGAATGGATTCCTCTCTGAAGCAGGGATTTTAATGCACAGCTTTTCACATGGAATTTTTCAACTTTTAAAAAATTTGTTTATTTTACTTCCTGTCTGCTGTTTTCCCTCTGACCTCTCCTCCCAACTTCTCCTGGAATTTCCTCCTGAACTCTACCCTCAATCCTTTCCTACTTCTTTTCTGTTCAGCAAAGAGTAGGCTTCCCATGGAATCAATTTTTAAATGGGCATACCAAATTGCAGTAAGAACAAACACCCCTGTCCCCTCTGTATTAAGACTGGGAAATGTAACCAAACATGAGGAATAGTCTCAAAGCCCAGCAACAAAGTTAGAGACAGCCCCTGCTCCCACTGTCAGATGTCCCACAAGAAGACCAAGCTACACAGCTGCCCCTTATGAAGAGCCCAGTAAGTCTTGTGCAGGCTCCTGGTTGTCTCTTCAGACACTGTGAACTCTCATGGGTAAAGAGTAGGTGATTCTGTGACTTCTCTTCTGAAGTCCTTGATCCCTTTGGTTCCTCTCTCTCCCTCTCATTAGCAGGAGCTTGGTCTAAAGTTTCACTGAGGGTCTCTGTCTCTATTTCTATCAGTTCCTGGATGAAGCCTTTCTGAAGACAATTGGGATAGGAATCAATCTTTGAATATTGTAAATATTATTAGGCATTATTACATTGACATTTTTTTCTCCAGTTGTCTGATTCTATCCTAGGTCTCTGGGGTCCTGGTGCTCCAGCAAGTGGGTCCTGGTACTCCAGGTAGTTTAGAATCTAAAGGTGGAACAGCTTTGATTGGCCACTCCTGTAACCTCTAGGCCACCCTTATCCAAACATGTCTCATTGCAGAACTGACTATAGTGAAAGGTGCATTTGAATACTTTCATAATTTCAGAATTACATATGGAACTGGCATGCCATGTTCATTTAGGGGTCTGAATAAGGGAGATTGTGGATTCAAACACAGCCTTGGCTACACAGTGAGACTTTCTCTAAGAAACAAACTCACAAATCATTTCATGAATTCAGTATCATTAGATACATGATTTCTTTTTAAAACAAATTATGTAATTGATTGGTTTTGGCATAAATTAGCCACTAGTGAGAAATTACTTTAAAAATGAATTTCAAAGGATTGGAGGAAAAGACAACAGAGAATTGACCTAAAAATAGCTAGGAACTATTATGTTGTTCTTTCTCTGAAAAAGAAAGAAATTTTATAATCAGATATGTCTTTTCCCTTACAGAAGTTCCTTCAGGTTAAAGTTAATCCAAACAGTTACTGGATTGGATTATCGTATGATGAAAGAACAAGCAAATGGCAATGGATTGACGGTGACCCATCTAACCTGTGAGTTTCCTGAACACTCACACTCTAACAGTGGTACATGAGTTGGGAGGATTGTGTGTGATATGTGTTGCTTTTATTAGTTCATGAGTAAAGATATTTTGGTCAGTGGCTTAGCAGAGTAAAGCCATGTGGGAAATCTGAACAGAGATAGAAAGAGATGCCATGTAGCTGCTAAAGGAGTAACTCACAGCCTTGTGGCAAAACACAGACTAATAGAAATGAGTTAATTTAATTGAGCTAACCAGCAAGAATTCTAAGACATTACCAAACAGTATTATAATTAATATAGTTTCTGTGTGATTGTGTCTGAGCAGCTGAGAAATGAAAGCACAGTCCCTATTTGTACAGATATGAATAATTTGCATTGGTATGAACCTTGGTTTATTGATACAATTTTTTTGTTTTGTTTTGATTTTCCATTCAAAACCATAATTAAAGAAATAAAGTTTTTACATTTCTTCCCCTTCTCCCTCCCGCTAACCCCCAACCTCTCCTTCCTCCCCCTTCTTCCTTGAAAGAGGGCATGGTGCCCTGGCCTGTTGGAAGTCCAAGGCCCACCCCCCCTACCTCCCGGCCTAGGAAGGAGTGTATCCAAAAAGACTCGGTTCCCAAAAAGATAATACATGCAGAAGAGATAGGTCCTGGTGTCATTGTTGATGGGTTCTCCGTCCGCCCCCTTTCGCCGCCACATTCAGAGAGTCTGGTTTTATCATATGCTCATTCAGTCCCAGTCCAGCTGGATTGGTGTGCTCCCATTAGTTCAGGAACACTGTCTCAGTAGGTGGGCCAGCCCCTCACAGTCCTAACTTCCTTGTTCATCTTCTCCCACCTTCTGCTCTTCAACTGCACCTTGGGGGCTCAATCCATTGCTCTGATGTGAATGTGGGTCTCTGTCTCTATCTCCATCCATCAGATGAAATTTCTATAATGGTGATCAAGATAATCATCAATGTGACTATGGTACAAGGCTAGTTCCGGCACCGTCTTCTCTGCTGCCGTAATAACTAGCTGGGGGCATGCCCGTGGACACCTGGGATCCCCAGGGCCAAGTATCTTGCCAACCCTAAAATGACTCCCTTAATGTAGATATCTTATTCCCTTCTCCAATGTCCACCTTTCCTCCATCTTCACCCTCCCACTCCCCCAAGCTCTCCCCAGTCCTTCTCCCTTCTCCTTCCCCCTCTCCCCTTCCCCTACCCCCCAGCTCTATCCCTGCCTCCTGGCTTCCAACATTTGCTTGACGATCTTGTTTACTTCCAACTTCCAGGAGGATCTGTATATGCTTTCTTTGGGTTTACTTTGCTATTTGGCTTCTCTGGGCTTGTGAGCTAAGTGCTTAGTGTCCCTTATTTTATGGCTAGGGTCCACTAATGAGTGAGTACATACCATAATCATCTTTCTGGGTTTGGGTTACCTCACTCAGGATAGCGTTTTCTATTTCCATCCATTTGCATGCAAAATTCAAGATGTCATTGGTTTTTACCACTGAGTAGTATTCTAATGAGTATATAATCCACACTTTCTTGATCCATTCTTCCATTGAGGGGCACCTAGGTTGTTTCCAGGTTCTGGCTATTACAAACAATGCTGCTATGAACATAGTTGCACTAATGCTTTTGTAGTATGATTGGACTTCTCTTGTGTATATTCCCAAGAGTGGTATTGCTGGATCCTGAGGTAGGTTTATTACCAAATTCCTGAGAAACCACCACACTGACTTCCAAAGATGTTGCACAAGTTTGTATTCCCACCAACAATGGATGAGAGTTCCCCTTACTCCACATCCTCTCCAGCATAGGGAATCATTGGTGTTTTTGATTTTGGCCATTCTGACAGGTGTAAGATGGTATCTCAAAGTTGTTTTGATTTGCATTTCCCTGATCGCTAAGGAAGTTGAACATGACCTTAAGTATCTTTTGGCCATTTGAACTTCTTCTGTTGAGAATTCTCAGTTCAGATCCTTACCCCATTTTTTAATTGGGGTATTTAGAATTTTAATGTCTAGTTTCTTGAGTTCTTTGTATATTTTGGAGATCAGACCTTTGTCTGGTGTAGGGTCAGTGAAGATCTTCTCCCATTCAGTAGGTTGCCTTTTTGTCTTAATGACTATGTCTTTTGCTTTACAGAAGCTTCTCAGTTTCAGGAGGTCCCATTTGTTCATTGTTGCTCTTATTGTCTGTGCCCTTGGGGTTTTACACAAGAACTGGTCTTCAGTGCCCACGTACTGCAGGCTACTTCCCACTTTTTCTTCTATCAGTTTCAGCGTGGTTAGATTTATGGTGAGGTATTTAATCCATTTGGACTTGAGTTTTGTGCAGGGTGACAGATAATTTCATTCTCCTACAGGTTGACATCCAGTTATGCCAGCACCATTTGTTGAAGATGCATTCATTCTTCCACTGTATAATTTTAGCCTCTTTGTCAAATATGAGGTGTTCATA
The DNA here is from genome assembly GCA_004026605.1 of Ondatra zibethicus. Taxonomy (NCBI): domain Eukaryota; kingdom Metazoa; phylum Chordata; class Mammalia; order Rodentia; family Cricetidae; genus Ondatra; species Ondatra zibethicus. Next base: position 19 of record PVIU01027362.1, on the reverse strand, counting down.
TGTTTGTGGATTAATATCC
>PVIU01027361.1:0-20615 GCA_004026605.1 Ondatra zibethicus | reverse complement strand
AGAAATTAATAGCAACTATCCCAAAAGTGATAGACTTAACTTTATAAAGAGAACTTCTTGGATTCTTCCCTGAGTTGTACATGATGCTCCAATAACTGGAGCATGTACATTTTATACTGATGCTAATAAATCAGGGAAGGCAGGTTACAAATCAGATTAATTGAGTGAACAAAGCCCTTATACTTCTGTCCAGAAGGCAGAATTATATGCCATTCTTGTGGTGCTAAGGGATTTTAAAGAGCCTCTTAATATAGTTACTGATTCACAATATGCAGAAAGAGTTATCTTGCATATTGTATTTATACCAGATGATACAGAGTTGACTTCACTTTTATACAGGTACAAGACATAATCAGGAATAGGCTTTGTCTGATATACATAACACACATCCGATCCCATATGGGTCTGCCAGGTCATCTAGCACAAGGTAATACAGAAATTGATCAATTATTGATTGGAAGCATGTTGCAGGCCTCAGAATTTCATAAAAAAAACATCACATCGATAGCAAAGTTTTAAAGAAAGAGTTTTCCATTACATGGCAACAAGCTAAGGAAATTATAAAGAAATGCCCTACTTGCTCTTTATATAACCAAACACCACTATCTGCAGGGATCAACCCAAAAGGTACTTAAAGGAATGAAATATGGCAGACAGATGTGCTCCACTTCGCAGAATTTGGAAAATTAAAATATGTATATCACGCCATTGACACTTATTCAGGCTTTCATTGGGTAACTGCTTTAAGCTCAGAAATAGCTGATCCAGTAATCGCACATTTATTAGAAGTTATGCACATCATGGGTATACCTGTACAAATAAAGACAGATAATGGTCCAGCTTATGTCTCTAGGAAAATGAAACGGTTTTTTGCTTATTATAATATTAAGCACATTACAGGTATTCCATACAATCCTACAGGTCAAGTAGTCATAGAAAGATCAAATTGAACTATGAAGGATATGTTAAACAAACAGAAAGGGGTGGAAAATACCCGCCAAAATAGATTAATTAATGCCTTATTAATCTTGAATTTTCTTAATGCTAATGAGAAAGGAACAACAGCAGCAGAAAGACATTGGATAATGGAAAAATCTGCTGAACTAAATCAACTGGTTTATTTCAAGGATGTGCTGACCTCACAATGGAAGCCAGGAGATGTGCTGTGTTGGGGAAGGGGTTTTGCTCTTGTTTCCACAGGAGAAGAAAAATTGTGGATACCATCAAAATTAATAAAGGTTCGGTTTGAATAGGAGAAACATCTTGGAAAGGAGACATGACAGCTCATCCACAATGATGATAATCCTACAGGTGGTAAGAAAAACATATAGGATGGGATCAGGGTTCTGTTCTTGTCTTTGTAGGAAAACACTTATCTTCAAAAAATTCAAGGGACCCTGGATGTTTGAATACTGACAGATGGAAAAATAACTACCCAATAGGGATCATCAAAAAAACCGAATAGGTTCTGTAAGTATAAAAATCAAAGATATGTTTATGTTTCTAAATTTATAGAGCTGGTTTTGGAGTTGGACTCTGGCTCAGTCCCTCTCTAATTCCAAACCTGTTGTTAAGAGAAAAACCCAGAGTTTCTGGAGTTTCTGTCTCATGTCAAGAGCCATGATATGGGACAGAAAGAAAAATGAATTTAGAAAACATCTTTGCTTTTCTTCATATCTATATTTGTCTTTATCATGTCTTTCATTGAATATATACAACCATATCTGTCTATATAAATAATGTTTAAGTTTTCCACAATGAACAATGAATTTTTCCTGCAGTTATCTTTGAAGTTTCCAGGAAGAAGATGGGGCCCCATAACAACAACTCCACCTGGTTGATATGATATCATGATATTGATAACGCTACTACAAGACCTGTGTCAAGTACCAGCTGCACAAGATGGTTCCAGCTTGGTTAGCTGAAATGGTACACATCTTTTACGACATTCTGGCCAGACCTCCACAAAATACTCAGAGACTATTTTCAATTTTACCAGACATTGATCTTGAAATTTAACCACCATTTTACTTTCACAGGATCCCCTAGAAAGAATGTCATCCCCATGACAGCTGGAAGTAATTCTAGAGGGCAACATCCCCTCTCCCAGCACAGTTTGTCCTCAGTTTTAGGGACATCATTTAGGGGTTGATTATACTTGATATACAGTTGAGGGTTGGGGGAGGAATTTTATAAGCTCAGACATGATTTTGAAAAAAAAAGGGAAAATTGGATGATGGGATAATAGATTGTTATTTGTGAGTTATTGTTTATAGACAATTACATTGGATACAAAGTTAAATTATATTGAATATTGTATGCATGCATGCTTCTACCTCTGTTTAAAACATTTTTTTCTGTATTGATATATATATTTACCATATTGCAGTGTACATTTATACCTCTGATTAAAATACTTATATATTGTTTATGTATAGACATATATATATTTACCATATTGCAGTGTATACTTATACATTGTTTACATTTGGAGGTCATTGTCCTCATTTATTGCACAGTTGTTTATTGTCTTAGTCTTTAAGTTAGATAGGTATTAAGAATTAAAGATTAATAGTCATCTATGTTTGTCATATTTATAGATAGACTAATCAGGTTGTTTAGATATGTAGAGATTATATTCTGTTTAAATAGATAATCTTCAACCTCTTCAAAGAGCTGTAGAAAATGACATTTAATCTAACTTAGAGTTCTGTGCTAGTGAGACACAATTGCTCCTGGCAACACCGATCTATTCCCGAGAGATTGTTGAGCACCAAAGACACGCCACTTGGAGCTTGTCTTCTTCTTGGCAAAACCGGCCTCTGGGCAAGGAACTGCCCATACCTCAACTACTGACAAAATATGTAGTATCCGTAAATGGATAGGCAGAACTGTCAAATCTTGCCAAGACAGGGTAAGACAGTTTTGGAAAATTTCTTGCCTTTAAAAATAATCTGTCAGTTATTCTAGGCCTTAGCCAAAGTTGGTTGCTTCAACACTGCAAATGTGACTTTGGGTGATTGCCCAGGTAGCCAGTTGTCTCTTTGATTTGTTGCATGTTTTAGAAGTTGTTTGATTGTACTTCCTAATTACTCAGGTAACATTATTTCCCTTCTTGGATCTTCATTGGGGTTGAAGACTAGATAAATGTAGTTACTTTCCTCTCATGACTTGGCCAAGTTATTTATATACAAGACTCAAGCTAGTTAGAATAGGATATTTGTTCTTATTGTATATAATTTAGTAGTAGGTTTAGAACTCTCTTACTTAAACAAAAGGGGGAGATGCTGCGGGAGCTCCTTCCACTCCTTCACCCAATAGCCTTTGAGATACCAGCCCACTGAGGTGTGGTCTCTTTCTCTTTAAAAAGCAGCAGCAGCCCTCCTCTCGCTCTCTCTTGCTTTGGACTCCTTTCCTGGTAAAAGGCTGTTATCTAGGATGGTTTTCTGTAAGTTTTGTTCCTCTCAAATAAATAATCCTTTTAATAATAATTCCAAACTGGTGTGGATTGATTCACGCTTAATATTTCTCTTGGTCTAGTACTCACTTGCAGTTTATGTCTTATATGGTGTAATGTATCTTAAGTTTCCATATATATTCAATTAAGTATATGTAAATATAGATGAATATATATTAATTATTCAAATACCATTCATTGAAAATAGAATGCTTTGTCCAGCAAATTGCCTTTGTACTTTGTTTAAATCAGTTATGATATACATATGGCTCTACTGTTGATTTACAATCTATTTCCAACTTTTCTTGTCTAGCCTTTCTGAAAAATGCCAACCCTATATTGTCTTGGAAATTGCATCTTTTTAGTAAAATTTATATGTGGTAGTCTTAGTCATCCAACATTGTTATTTTTCAAGATTGTCTTGGCTACTCTAGACCATCTGTATTGAATATGAAACTTAGAATCATACTATCATTTTCTACTTTAAAACATGGCATGTTAATACTTTGAAAATTACTAAGTATGTAGATCAATATGAGGAGAATTGTAATTAAAATGATATTCACATTTTAGACCGATAAGTGCATATAATTTCATTTGTCAAAATCTTTTCTGTCTTAACAATTTTTGGTTTTCAAGATACAGGCTTACTCACGTTATGTTAGATATATTGTTAAGAATTTTTAAGTGTAATTTTTGATGCTACTATAAATGAAATAATTTTTAGTTTTGATTTTAAACTGTTAAGACAAATGAATAATTGATTTATATATGTTTTATTCTATAATCTTGCTAAATTGCCTTAGTTCATAGTTTTGTAGATGGGTCTTTCTATTTAGATATGTTGGCGTTAAAATCACAATACTCCTGCCTCATTCTGTAAATTCTGGGATTGTAGAGATGAACAGCCATACTCACAAGTTTTATAATCTGTTTTGTGTAGACCATCAATCTCTGTAGCTGTCCTCTATAAATAGAAAAAGTTATATTTCTTCTTTTCCAATCTGTGTTATATTCAAATTTTAAAAACAAAAGCACTTGACATTGACTTTAATTTTGCTAGCATTTTGAGTGACAGCTTGCTGAATCTACAGAGCAAGTTGGATAGAACTGATATCTTGATAGCAATAATTGTTCTTTTTTTGTCACTGTGTACATTTTTGTTTATTAATGTCTTTCAACATAGTTTTCCTTGGTTGAATTTTATTTTTTCTTGGCTTTTGTTTTCTTGACTTTTTTTCTTGTTTTCCAAAACATAATCTCACTCTAGCCCAAGCTAGTCTAGGACTCATGATGTAGCACAGATAACCTTTCATATTTTCCTCTAGGTTTCAATTTAGAAACTTTCTGTTTCTGTGTGTACTTCTGCAATACATATACCCATTCATACATGTAATTTCATATATTATAATTTTCACCTCTACATATATCCAACTAGGGAGCTTGAGTTCTACTTATAGAGTGCTTGCCTAACTGTCCAATTTATGTCTTTGTATGTCTTTCTACTCTCTACTTCTGTGAATATATAAGATATTTTTATAATAAACGTTTTATTTATCTTGCAAATGTAAAATTAGTGGGTCTTTTTGATCAATTAATTTTTATCTTCTCATCACAGGTTGGATTTTAGTGTTTCTCTTTTTTATAGGGTAACTTTAAAAAAACTTTTTCCATAGAAGATATTATGATCATGTCTTTCTTCTCCCTCAACTCCTCCCAGATCCTCCCCACTTTCCTACCCACCCCATTTTATGTTTTCTCTCTCTAAAACTAAAATTACACATAAAAAGAAACAAGAAACAAAACACCCACAAAAATATTAGAACTGAAATCAAAACAGGCAAAAGACAAAAAATGTTCCATACCCCAGAAAAAAATGCAAAACAAAACAAAAATTCCACAGAAACATCATTGAGTTCACTTTGAGGTAACCAACTAGGAATGGTAACTACCCAGAAATGTGCTGGATATATTCAATGAGACTGAATTTTCCTTTGCTAACATGTGTCAGTTGTAGATAGCTTGTTGGTTAGGTGTAGAATCCATGTCCACTTTCCACTTTCTGTACTGGGACCTCATCTAGCTTAGACCTGTGCTGGTTTTATGTGTGTTGACACTGTCTCTGTGGATTCATATGTTCATCTGTCCTGTTGTGTCCAGAAGACACTGTTTCCTTGGAGACATCTTTCACCTCTAGCTCTTAAAATCTTTTTCTCTCCTCTTCACAGAGATTCCTGAGCCTTGAAGGGACAGGTTTGATAACTTTTAATTATCCAGCAACATTTTCATCTATTTATAAATATTTTGATTTTTGTTTTGCTTCAGCTGAGTTTCTTGGAAACAGTTTGACCTTTTTGCTGCATTATAATTAAAATATGCTAAGCATGTTCAAAACAGCTTTTAGTCTAAGGCTAATTTTGCTTCACTATTGATGCAAATTCCGTCTGTGTGCTTAGGAAATTTCAGTAATAACTGGATCTTCTAGTTGTCTTGTAAGGATACTCATTCCCAGCCTAAGACTGTTGATTCTTCATTTAATTTTAACCTTCCTGTTTCAGTGTCACCTCTCCTGTAAAATGTCCTGCCACCTTCAGCTGATCTGATCCTCAGCTCCTCATCTTCCATTTGGGGAGTTTTCTGATTTTTGATACCCTGGCCCACATCATGGAAACTCTCTCTCAAGGAGGTAGCCTGGGACCAAATCATTTGTTTCTAATTTCTCAAGAACCATTATCCTTCACTTACTGATTAACAATGTCAAGGCCTCATTTTTTGTCTAGTTTTTTTGCTTGTCTAATGACATATGGCAAAATTGTTCCCTGAGACCATCTTCACAACCCTAATTTTTAAAAAAAATTGGAACATTGTTGTTATTGATACTACCTTATCAATCTTATTCTTTCTGTTCATCTGAGATAAAGCTTGATGCTCAGAATGGTCTTTGTCTCAGGAAAGAAACAAGTCAGTGACTTGCAGGTATAACATCAGAATGGTGCCAGTGTCATTACAACCCCTTAGCACCATTTATGGTTTGAACGGATATTGCTTCTCTTCATTGAGTCTGTAGCCCAGGTATTAATTTCTTTTCACATAATCAGGATGAAAGAAAGGAGAGGTGATTACCACTGAACATAAAACAACATTGTACCTCATATATAATATATGTATTCAATATTTCTGTCTTATTTACATCCTTACATATAGTATAGATAATGATGTGTACCCCCAAATCAGTAATTATCTCACAAGCATTGTTTGTGAGCATTCTCTGCAACCCTAATCTATCCTCCAAACAAAATATTTTTAAAATACCATAGGGATTGTTTCAAGTGCTGTCCAAATTCAAAGAAATGCATACCATTTACTCTACACAAAATGGATTTCTAAATAGGTGTAGAAGGTTTTAGGGAATAAATGGTAATCAATATGTGTATCTCCTAATGTGGTTCCTAACCTAGTTGCTCTTCCACCAAAACTCACCTAATTGCCAAATCCAATGGTCGTTGTCACTGTTAAGCTTTTTGCTCATTCTCTTGGTTTTTTTCTACACATGACTTCTCTGAAATATTTAAACTCCTAAAAACTTGCATCTTCTCTCAATCTTTTTTCAATCACTGTTCCTATGGTTTATTCATCTATCATCCAGATTATTATTAAAATGTAATTATGGACAGCATGCAGTAAAGGTATGCTGTGAAACAGAAGACCACAAAAACAGGAAAATCAGGGATGACTCATTGGAAAGAAATAATCCCATCTTGTTATGTTGTTCTTTGATTAATGAGGAAAGTAAACTCAAATCATGTTCTTAGTTCAGACTCATTTTATTCAATAAAGAATTGTGTTGCACAGTGTGCAGAATATATGAATCACTAATATGCCTTGAAGTGTCATCTCTTGTGCAGGGAGAGGAAGAGTGATCGTCTGATGTTTACTTTCACACACACACTTCATAATCCACAACAGAAGACAAAAATATTGAGGAAACAAGTTGCACAAGAGTGAAAAATACCCCCTGACCAGAAGGCTGTGTTTATTCTCCTGCTGTGATCCCTCAGCAAACAGCTGTTCCTTGGCTTCCTCAGATAAGAATTCTCTTATTACAGCAAGTTGAAGGCAGAAAAGATTCATTCTTGTCTCAAACAGGTAAAGCTATGGCAACAACATGATTTATAATTACTTTCACTGTATTACATATATTTGCTACATCATACATATATTTTGATTGGCATTACTGAACCATATTCCCAATCCAGCCCTTCTATCATTACCAAAATGCAAGAAAATGGGTGTTTGCATTACCAGCATATTGGGTAAGTACAAACATTTAAAAGTATTAAATTTAAAATTCCATGTAATTTTTTCTTTAAAAAAACAAATATCCTTTATTCTTTGTCAGAATTTATCAAAAAGTTTTTAAGTGAAAACTTAATGCTAGTAAAACCTTAGGATAAAAAATCCCTGTGTTAAAATACATATAAAAATTAGATAGCATTCTACCTGGAAAACAGCTCATAGGTTCAGTTATTATTTATTCTTTTTTAAAATCCACTATCACCAGTTGCTGATGGTGAAGATAAGCAGAATACATTTTTTTTTCTGGTGAGCTGTAATGAATCCACACATGACTGGAAAGTCTTAACAGTATGTTTTACAATGACAGCAATATGCAGACCTTAGAGAATGTGATATTGACATGTTTCTCTTGTGAGAAGAATATAATCAAGAAAATTAATATTTTCTTAATCTTGGAAAGAAACTAATGGAAGCCATGAGTACTGCAGAGAAGTAAATTAGTTTTGCTTTGGAAGCTTATTTATAATTCATTTAACAAGAATCACGCAATCTGTGATTAATTCCTTGGAGGACAGGATTAAAATTCTTTATGTGAAACATGTTTGACTTGGAGAATTGAATGTTTTTGAGTAATGTCTCTAGGGAGAATGTAGCCAAATTTTCATTACTAATCCCAAAGTTAATCCTAAAATGATTGAAATGTGGGAAGAGAGTGAACATTAATTAGCACTCCATGGTGTATGTTTGTTTTTTTTTTTACATGCATATAAGCATTCCCACTTTTCCATTAAAAATATCTCATCACTATTAATCACTCGAAATATTTTTGATCACCTATCATGGGGCATGAATAGCAGAAGATGTCAAACATTGGATGATGACTAAAATATAGTCTAGGACTTAAGATTTACTGTATATGAACTTAAATTTCTAAAACAAAAGGGAAACAGATATATGAAAAGTGAAGAAAATGTAGAGCAGCAAATGAATCAAGTTCATCCACTCACAAACTAGAGTCACCTGTTATTTTTGGAGGGAAATTTTCATCTATAGTATCACTACCTACTAGAAGGTAGTTAGCTACTAAAGTGGGAAGAGGTGTCTAAGAGCTACCAAAAAAATTAAAAGAGACTCTCTTTCCTCTTAGGCTCAGCAAACAACAAATCTAGTGCCTGGTAGAGAACGCTGTCCATGACAAGAATGTAAGGCCTATTTGTGTCAAAAATCTTGTCAGATAGAAAGGGGATTTGTTCTATGGTATCAAGTTCCACCTACAGTTGTCTAGATGTCTGTTAAATTTTACTTGAAGTTGTCCTTGTATACCGTAAACTGTACTTTCACTCAGTGTGAAGCAGTACATTGCCTAATCTATGCCAAGCAGTTGCATCTCCTTCCGTTACAATCAGCAAGCATCCAAACCCTGTTTGAACAAACCAAACTGAGCTGGATGCAACCAACAGGATTGTTTTCAAACCTTACTTCAATTTTCTGTATGTCACTTCTGTTTCCCCATGTAGGTAGAGTTTGGCACGTTGAATCATTTTAGAACCATAAAGAAATAATTAAGATGTACAAAAGCAAATTTTTTATAATTGTCTTTAATATAACCACAGTCTGAGTTGTCAGATTGTGCAGTAGTGTGGAAGTGATCATTACAGGAGGGTGAAGCATGATTAATAAAAACTCAGAGACAGAGATTGGACTTCAACCCGAAGATCAGAAAAGCAAAGCAGCCAGCTACTGGTTCCTACCTCGACCTCAGTCTGAAAATGATGATCCTGCCTCCAGGAAACCTCAGAATGAGACTGAGACTGAAATCTGTCTCCTCCCATTTTATAGTTCTGGAAAAAGGGTGTGCACCACTACTGCCTGGTTTCATGGCAAGCTAGTGTGGCTACTGAGATTAAAGGTGTGTGTCATTGTGGTTACTGGGATTAAAGGTATGTGTCATTGCTGCCTGGTCTGTAAGGCTGGCCAGTGTAGCTATTATACTTTTCTGTCCTCAGGCAACCTTTATTTATTAAAATACAAATGAAATGCCACTCCAGGAAGGCATGGATAGACCAGAGTTATATGTAATGACTGCTGTGTACAAAAGTGTGGTCTTGGTGAAAATGAACAAATGTGAAATTTCTCCACTTCTCTTATAAAATAGAACAGTGGGTACTCAGTCTGTAGTGTTCAAATTCAGCAGAGAAATAGAAGCTGATCATTATCATTGTGGAAGCATGCACACAATGCAGGGCATGGTGAAGGGTGCAGGGCATGGTGAAGATTCTCTAACGTAGCAATTAGGAACTTGTAAAACACATGTTACTGTCATCTTTTCCAATGCCTCAGTAAGTCTTTTTTTAAATTCTTCTCTCATACATTATATCCCCACCTCAGTTTCCCCTCCCTCCACTCCTCCAGTTCTTCCTCCAACCTCACATCTTCCCTAGATCCAGATGAATTCCTCCTTTTTTTTGCTTAGAGAAAGAGGAGAGAGAGAGAGAGACAGAGAGAGAGAGAGAGAGAGAGAGAGAGAGAGAGAGAGAGAGAGAATGCCTCCCAGGGATTTCAACCAAACATGGAATAACAAGTACAACAAGATTAAGTATAAACCCTCATATCAAGGGTGGACAAGGCAACCCAGTAGGAGGAAAGGGGTCATAAGAGTAAGTCCGAGACATCTTCACTCCCACTGTTAGGAGTCCCACAAGACACAAGAACACCAAGCTACACAAACATAACATATGTAGAGGACCATACAGGGTCCATGATTGCCACTTCAGTCTCTGTGAGTTCCTATGAGCCTAGCTTAGTTGAGTCTATAGACTGTGTCCTCAATCCCTCTGGCTCCTACAAGCCTTCCTTCCCCTTTTCTATGGGGAATCAGAACTGGAACAGAGGCCTCACTAAGTCTTAAGATGACAAAGATTTGAAAAGAACGATGTTGTAAATAGAACTATTTCATGTGAAAACTTATGATGAGTGTAGGCTTCCCCTGGTGACTGAATGTTAAACCAATGAAGCTCATTCCACATAGATGCAAAAAAGAATTTGTTTTCCTGTTAGTCGACCAATACATGGCCACTATGCAATTAAAAATTTAAAAAGAGTGGAGTACAGCCAAAGCAGAATCAAACTTTATGAAATGCTGTTCTGATGGTGTTCATTGGCCCTAAGAAAACTTGCCAACAGGCAGGCCCACATTCAGAGTAAGGCAAAACCTTACTAAAAGCCAACAGCCTCATCAGATAGTTGAGGTTCTATGACAGGCCATCACTCTGAAATCCAGAAAGACAGGAGAATATAAATAACCACATCTGAATTCTGATTACCCAAAGCAGTGTATGTAAATGATAATCTTGACAAACTCATAGAGGCTAGGTAAGGTACAAGAATGAGAAAGTCCTGGAGTCCATAACTTTACAGAAAATCTCACAATTTTATGAGATTTACCTCCAGAAATATCTGCAACAGTTTATGTACAAGGACCCAGAGAAACTGCCTTGTGATTCTGGAAGAGAAGGAATGGAATAGCAATTTTTAAAAAATGCTCAGAATGCTCTCCATCTCAAGAGGAAAAGATTTCAGAAGTATTATGTATCATATACACACAGAAGGAAGGACACTTACCCTACTCTAACCATCCGTGACTTCCTAGCTTGATGTAGAAGGTTCTTCTGTTTATGTGTTGCTTTCATTGGTTAATGAATAAAGAAACTGCCTTGGCCTAGTTGATAGGGCAGAACTTAGGTAGGTGGAGAAGACAGAACTGAATTCTGGGAGGAAGAAAGCAGAGTCAGAGAGAGTCACCATGGAGCCGCCAGAGTCAGAAATGCTGAATCTTTCCCAGTAAGCCACTGCCACATGGCAATATACAGATTAATAGAAATGGGTTAAATCAAGATGTGAGAGTTAGCCAATAAGAGGCTAGAGCTAATGGGCAAAGCAGTAATTTAATTAATACAGTTTCTGTGTGGTTATTTCAGGGCTAAGCAAGCTCGGCGGCTGGGATGAACAAGCGGGCCCTCCTCCCTGCAACACTATCTCACTTGTGTGGAAGAAAATGGGGAGTTCTAATTTCTGTGGGAACACCCCACTGATGAAAAACAGTGATGGCTGCTTCTATTTGGTCTCTCCCAGAACAACGTAATAAAATGGGATATTGACCTCAAAATATCAACCCCAAATAATAACAACACTGGAAGCTCAAAAGTCCTAAATTATGTTTTTTAAAAGTGAAGGAAGTACATTACTATTTTAATACTCTAAGACCATATATTATCATAACAGTAATATATACTTATTAATCATTATAGAGGGTAATAAGTAGGTGATAGTCTGATTAGCAGATTCCCTGAAGAAATATTCTTATGTCTCATCATTTTTCTGGATAACATTTGATATTCCTTTTACATATTGTTAAATATTTACCATTTTTAACTTGAATGTATAGTCACAAGCAACATAAAATTGTTCAGCAGGAATTGTGCATCTGTCTGTGCCCACAGAGCCCATTTCAGAATTGTCAATGCATAGAAAACTTGGTACTTTGTTTGCAAAACAGTTTCAGTGGTAGAAAAATACTATTTATTGGACTCAAAGCACAAAACTGCCTAAGGAGTGTTTTTGTGTGTGTGTGTTTCTTTGAAGGCAGTTTTGAACATTTACCCCTTCCTTCTGTGCTTACTTTTTCTTCATTTATTGTTTTATAATTTCAATTTTATAAGAAAAAATATGACATTTAAACTTTCAAACATTTACATATCCTCTGTCTTTTGAATTCTGCTTTTTCTCTGGAGTCTGTGTTGTGTTTTATATCTTTACAATGGTCTATTTCTACCAAAGGAATAAAAGATGGCCAATAGCTTTGAACAGTGCCATTTCCCTTGGGAAGACTTCAGGTCCTGACAGTCTTATCTTCTTTTTTGTGTTTCTTTGTTGTTATTTGTGGGATGTTTAAAAAAAAAAAACAACTCTTTGTTCTACTTATTGGGAAATTTCTTTAACTTATCTTTCTACCCTTTGTTGAAGTTTTATTTTCACCTATTATATGTTTAATTTTTATGATGTGTTTCTAGTTTACCCTTTCCTTTTTCTTAGGGGTATCAAATTTCTCTTTTCTTTAATCTGTTAGCTTTATTTCGGCTTCTGGAAACTTTGACTTTTTCTTACACTTTGGAAGTTTTCTTCTAAGCATTTTCATCATTGAAATTTTGCTACATTCATAAGAGTGAAGTAGTGAACTGTTATTATGCTTTATACATATGAACAGTTCCCTAAACCCGGCTTTCATTCTAGAACAATTGAGTGACTAATTTTCTTTTCTTTCACCCCACCTTGTTTTTATTAATGTGTGCAAGTGTGTGTGTGTGTATGGATGTGTGTGTGTGTCACTGCACACATATGGAGGTCAGAGAACATCTCTATGGAGTTATTTCATGCCTTTGACTTTACGTGGGATATTGTGTACAAACTCACAACAGGCCTTCAGGTTTGCACAACAAACACTTTTCTCTACTAAGCCATCTCTCTGGTCCCTAATGTTTTTTAATGGATCACTTAAGTATTGAATCAAACCCTCATTTATGAACATAAAGGAAATCTCTATTTACACAGGTTTCCTTTTATGAGAGTCAACAAAATAGTTTTAGTTATTACTGTACCATTTTCTTTATAAAGTATGGTCATATTCCTTTGAGAGATTCATTTCTGTAGCTTTTTCTTTATGCTTTATTGGGGTTTGCCTTTTAAATTATATTTTCTAATTTGCTTCTGTAGTCTGTTAATCAAATTAGCCTCCCTGTTAAATCCCCTTAATTGTTCTATATGTGTGTGTGCATGCATGTGTGTGTGTCAGGATTAGTGGCAATGTTATCTCGTTGTTCTGAAGCCTAATGCTTGTTATTTGCAGCTTCCTTCTCTTGTTATATGATCTGAGTTGCCATTTTCTTTTCCTGTGTGTGCTTCAGAGCTGATCTAGGCAGTGCACTGCAGCTTTGCTCCACCTGTCATCCCTGCTCAGTTTTCAGTTTTCTACATGAGGAAGCTGATGCTCCTTTTGTACAGCAGAGCACAGCCTTCATTGCTCATCTCTGTGCCCAGCCTCTGGCCTTTCTACTCACTCTTACCTCTTTACTCTGATTTCTTCTCCAGGTACACTAATCTGTTTTGTGGGTTGTTTGGTTTTGTTTGGTTTTTCAATTTTGCTTCTAATTTTTGTACTTTCTGTCTGGTGTGTACATAGCTGGCAATGACTGTTTCTTGTGTGTATGTACCAGTTACATCCATACTTCAGTTTCAAATCCACAATCATTGCCAGTTTAAGACACACTAAACATTTCTTCTTGCTAGCTGGTTTGAAGTTAAGCCATGAAGTTGTCCATAGAGAGTACTGGAGGCAATGAGGATGAACTTCTTTTCTGGTCCCTATTTATGCTCTTTGCCATTTTTGTATATCAGTAACCTGACACACAGGTCGGGCAGCCTCTAAGCAGATTCTGTCAACTCATGGGGCAACTTCCTAAGACAAGATTCCAATAGTTACCTTCTCTATGCTTCTTCAGCAAAGTGTCTTTCCGGGGGCAGCTTCCCCTATACGGATAGGCACATAGTCCTGATTGTACTTCAATAAGGTTCCCATCATTTGGGCAGCATAGCTGCATCCTTTCCAGTGGGGTTGAAATCTCATCATCAGTCCTCCATAGGGATGACAGAATCTTCCACACTTGTTTCCTCTTTGGAGTGTTTCCTTAGCCCTAGAAGATTTTATTCCTATATTCTTTAGTGTTCGTTTACTCCTGAGTAATTTCTTTTTTCATTCCTTTGTTTAAAACATGACTAAATATCTTTCAGTGTTAAAACGTAACATTTACAAACATTCTAAAGAAACTCTTCCATATAATTAGGACGGTGATAGTGAATGAGAAGCATTTCTTGTTCTTGGAGCCGACTCACTGTAGGTACATTCAGAAATAATTACTTTATTTTCTGCCTATATTAACCACAGTGCACAAGGCTTTTTATTGTTTCTTGTCACATATCAATTTCAAAAGAATCAATCTGCTCAAACTTTTATTTGCCAGAAGCAGTAGTTCTGAAAGGCCAAACAAAAGTTCTGAAGAATGAATAAATATTAAGACTCTACAAATGTCTCAGAATTTGTCTTTGGATGAGGGTTTTTTAAAACGTGTTTAAAGAGCACACAGAGCTGTCTCGAGGCTTTCAACAAGCTACCTGGGGAGCTTGGTTCAAAAAAGAACTTGATGTACTGAAACAAAGAGTTCAACACAGCTCCAAAACACATTGTAAGCAAGAAATTTAAGGAGGCCATTCTGGATCATAAGTGATACCCATTATGGATCTACATTACAAGTTCATGCCTCATCTTAGTTATTGTAACTGTCTCTGTAATTTCCTCCTGAATAGCAGTCATAACTATCCTGGCCTCCACCACTGTGTCTGTAAACCATCCATATCCATAACCTACAAGGCCACTGTCATACTATACACTTTCATAAGCCTGGTACCCAACTCTGGTGCCCTAAGAACACAGGCCTGCATGGTCCATCTGAATCTGGCATCCATCCAGGGACTCTTCATTCAAAACTTTCATGACATCGGAGAACTGCTCTGAGTTGATTAAAATGACTGTCGAGTTAGTGTTAACTGTCAACGTGACACAGCTTAGAGTCACCTAAAAAAAACAGTTGAGCAATGTTCTTTGTCAGGTGGATCCACGGACATGTCTGTGAGAGATTATCTTAATTATTAATTGCTATAGGAAGGGGACCTGGAACTTTAAGCCAAATAAATCTATTGCTGGCCTTAAGTTGTTTTTGGTCAGGATGTTTTTGGTTTTGTGTTTTGTTTTGCTTTTTATTTTAATCACAGCAATGGAATCTAGAACAGTGAAAAAGCCAGACTCCAGGATTGCTAGATCTCCCTGATCTTGAAAACAACTGCCTCAGGAGCAGGACCAAAGTTGCCTTCAGGCTCACCCTCATTTGTACTGAACTGATACCCCCACAAATATCATCCTTTCCTCTGAAGTCACAGGAGAGAATTCAAGTCCTACACTGAGGATGTGGAGAATGTTGAAAAATTATTAGCATATGAGGAAGTAAAATGTCTAAAGTGAGAAACAAAGATTAAAAGCAGCATGGAAAATGGACAAACAATATTAAATGGCAAGAGATTCATGAAAAGACTAATAAAGCGAACAACTGTTATTTATTTCTATAAAACTTTCCCAGTTTGTAGTGCTGTGTAACTTTCTGGGTCCCAGTTGATCCATGAGTAATATCTAATGTAGCCTTATTGCCATATAATCTACACATCTGTGGTGACGATACCTACAAGAATACACTTCAATTGTTTTTCTCCAATTTGGAGAATGGCAGGAGTGACAGGCATTATGGGGGCTCTTCTCTCTTTCCCCTACCTTTTCTTAAAAGCAAATTCTTTCCTTGTATAATGTATCCTGAGTAGAGTTTCCCCTCCCTCTACTCCTACTCTAGTTCCAGTTCTTTTACTCCTGTACTCCAGTTTCTCTCCACATTCCCCTCCTATCCAGATCTACTCCTTTTCTGTCTCTCCTTAGAACAGAATGGGATCCTAAGGGATAACAACTGAACACAACAAAATATAGTAATATAAAACAAATACTATCACATAGAAGTTGGATAAGACCACCATGAAAACAAAAGAGGCACAAGAGAAGGCTCAAGAATCAGAGAGCCACTTGTTCATATATTAAGAGTTCCATAAAAATTATATATGTGTGTGTGTGGATATATATAGAAGGGGGGACCCGATGCAGACCTATGTCAGCCCTGTGCTTGCTACTTCAGTCTCTGTGAGTTCATGGGAACTTTCCTAATTTGATTTAGAGGATCATGTTCTCCTGGTGTCCTCCATCCTCTCTGGCTAAAGACTAAAGACTAGTAGTATCTGATTTTATTCTAGGTCTCTGGGATGTCTAGTCTCTAATTATTGATCACCCAAGTGGTGCTGGGTATGGATACCACTTCATGGAGTAGTCCTTAAGTCAAATCAGATATTAGTTTATTACTCCCACAAGTTTTATGCCACAATTGCCTTAGCATATTTTACAGGGAAGACAAATTGTAGATCAAAAGTTTTGTGTCTGGGCTGGTGTTTGTATTATCCTTTTGGTAACCTGAAGAGTATCTTCCTATACCAAAGAACATAGAAACAAGAATGTAGGGGTGAAGGTTCTAAGTGGGCACCAACTTGACCTCTCCATGTTCAATGAGTTATATGGGTGTTGTCTTGCTGTCTATTTGTGGAGAGCAACCTACTGTCTTGACAACAACCTAGGTTATTTGGAGATTTACATGGGGCCCCTTTGGCCAACAACTCAACTGTAGTATGGGAAGTTCTTCTGTATATGTGTTGCTTTTATAGGTTAATGAATAAAGAAGCTGTTTTCAGTCAATGGCTTAACAGAATATAGCCAGGCTGAAAGAGATAGAGAGAGAGAGAGAGTAGGCAGAGTCAGAGAGAAGCCATGTAGCTCCACCAGAGACAGACACTGGATGGAACCTTGTCAGTAAGTCACAGCCACATGGCAATATACAGATTTATAGAAATTTACAGTTTCTGTGTGGTTACTTCGGAGCTGAGCAGCCAAGAACAAACAAGTGGCCTCACCCAACAAATTGGCACCCCACATGACCAACTAAATCCACTTAACACCTGAAAGAGCTTAAAAAGGAATTCTAGATACACACACACACAAAAAAACAGAGTTTAACACAATGTCTCGCTCTGTTTGCTGGCATCATGCCACAGCTCCTTTAAAAGAGGACTTGCTGATTCAGCAGTAGCAGAAAAAAAAAAAAACCTCTGTGGTTTTGAAACACAACTTCCTGGGCCATGCTGCCAGCACAAATTCTGACTCTTTTGGAAGGCCAAGCTATGGAGCACTGAATGCTACAACTTGCTTAATGGCAACACAGATCTGCTGCGGCCTGACTCTGGATCTGGGGTAGAAAGAATGGCTCTCAGAGGCAATGAATGAACCTCCAACATGTTGGACTGGGTGGAGCCAAAAGGCAAAGCAGCCTTAGTCCGAGTAATGTCACTTAGCATTTTAAGAGGCACTCTTGGATAGAAAAGGGTTTCAGATACACAACAGGACAGATTCAGACATAAAAGACCTCTAAATGAGACACAGTATGTTTAAAAAATATATGTAGGCTTGGAAGAGAGAAGAAAAATAGTAAAGAGACAGTAAATGTTATTACATTTTTTTATAAATGAGTAATTATAAATGTTATATAAGAATATAAACAGTCATAGGTTAAAGGAGCAGAGATAATAAATATTAAAGTTGTAGAAAAAGCAATAGAGTAAGAAAAATAAGCCACATAAAGATGGAATATATACAGAGTCTGGATTATCTATATTATTGTGTTTTCTTTGAACTTTTTGACTGTAAAGAGACATTTGATTCTGGGGACTGCTAAGAAAAATATGTTTTAATTGTTTCTTGACTTCAAATTTTGAGTCTAAGGATATGTTGCTTTGGAAAAGAGGTTCTTCTTTTGTTTCCACAGAGGATGAAAACCTGTGGATTCATTCCAGGCTAATGTGGTTTGATGGACCAAGATTCCCTGAAAGGTTGCCATGAACTCCCTCAAAAATACATTGCCCAACAAAAAGCAGGAAGCAGTTTGAAGAGAACTACATCCAAATTCCCAATATTGTTTATAAATGTTTGTTTACATTTAAAGGGGATATGGCATAGAGATAAATATTTCGCATTGGTATGGACTTTGATCTATTGATACAAATTTTAGGTCAGTTTTATTAGTGTATTTCTGCTCTTGATTAAGGCATTGTATTTGTGCAGCTCATTTAAAATGTAATGTATAATTAAGAAATATAGGTTATTAGAGAGTCATCTATAATAGTTAAGATTGTAGTCATGTTAGTTAGGTTTTATGGATATATAGAAATATATTTCAGTTAGATAGATATTCTTCAAACCTTTCAAATACTACAGAATATGGCATTTAAAATGTTTTAAGATCTTAGGTTTTTCATGACAGTGAGCCACATCTGCTCCTGGCAACACCAGTTACTTCAAGAGGATGAAGGTCTCCTCATGGAGTTTCCTAGCCATTTGGGCAAGAAGCTACTCTTGCCTGGACTGCTTGTTGTTATGCTATATAAAATGGACTTACAGGACCGACAGAAAAATTATTGCTTAACTAAAAGGTGAGATGGTCCTTCAGCGTTTCTGCTTCATGAAAGAGTCTGCCAGACATCCTGGAGAACACAGAAGAAAGTGACTGACAAACTGCCAATATAGGCAGAACTGTCTTTGAAATTTCCTGCTACATGGAAAAGTCTGCCAGATGCTATGGGCCAGTAGGCTGAAGATGGGTGCCCACAATGTTATAAATGAACTTTGGGTGACTGTCCAGGCAGTGAGATGTCTCTGTCAGTTCTAGAGTTTTGAAAGTTGCTTACAAATCACTTCTTGTTTACTTAGGTAATATATCTTTCTGGAGTCTTTGATGGATTTGAAGAATAGATAGTCATAGTTATAGTTCTCTTTAGTTATGATGAAAGATAAAATAGATATAAATATTATAACTATAATTCTAGCTTGGTAACTATTTTGTTATATGTAATTTTACTATGTTAAATTTAAAATCTTCCTTTTTATTTAAACAGAGAAGGGGAAATGGTGTGGGAAGTCCTTCTGTATCTGTGTTTCTTTTATTGGTTAATGAATAAAGAAGCTGCTTTTAGCCAATGGCTTAACAGAATATAGCCAGGCTGAAAGATATATATATAGAGAGAGAGTAGGTTGAGTCAGACAAAAGCCATATAGCCTTGCCAGAAACAGATGCCAGATGAAACCTTGCTGGTAAGCCACAGCCATGTGGCAATACACAGATTAATAGAAATGGTTTAAATTATGATGTAAGAACTAGCCCATAAGAAGCTAGAGCTAATAGGCCAAGCAATGATTTAATTAACCCAGTTTCTGAGTGGTTATTTCAAGGCTGAGTAGCATGGAACAAACAAGCGGCCTCACCCAACACAACTGGATGTGACCCAGTCCCTTTACTGGAAGCTTCCTTTGGTGGCAAGAGATGGCCAGCTGGAACTCCCTTTTCCCCATTATTTGGAGATGTGAATACAGTCACCTTCATATATTTTAGAAAATTTCTACTGAACTAGTTTTCCATACCACTTCTCCAGTGCCACTCAATTCTAGTTGTATCTCCCCAAATTCCCTCACTCAACTCCATCTTTTCTACCCCTATCCACCTGATCCTTCCATTCCTGCCCCTCCCAGTCCACTGATAAAATCTACTTTATTTCCCTCTCCCAGGGAGCTCCATGCACCACCCCTAGTCCCTTCCTCTATACCTAACTTCTCTGGGCCTACAGATTGTAGCTTTGTCATAATTTAATGGCTAATATCCACATACACATGAATACATACCATGTTTATTTTTCTGGGTCTGGGTTACCTCACTCAGGATGATCTTTTTCTAGTTTCATTCATTTGTCCAGAAATTACATGATGTTATTTTTTTTAAATTTTGCTTACTTTTTTTTCCTTTTTTTTTAATTTATTAATTTATTTATTTATTTTTTATTTTTCTCTACTCTCCTCCCTGCCACACGCCTCCCTCCCTCAACCCTCCCCCAAGGTCCCCATGCTCCCAATTTATTCAGGAGATCTTGTCTTTTTATACTTTCTACTTCCCACGTAGATTATATCTATGTAAGTCTCTCTTAGTGTCCGTATTGTTGTCTCAATTCTCTGGGATTGTGGTTTGTAAGATGGTTTTCTTTGCCTTATGTTTAAAAACCACCTATGAGT
>PVIU01027360.1:0-20612 GCA_004026605.1 Ondatra zibethicus | reverse complement strand
GAGTTTTTCACCTCTTCTTTAAAGGACTCTATAACTTTCATAAAGCTACGTTTAAAGTCAATTTCTTCTACTTCATCTGGGATAGGTTGCTTGGGCTTTCCTGTTCCATAATCGCTGGATTCTGGTGTTATCATGTTGCTTTTCAGGTTGTTGGATGAATTCTTTGATTGGCGCCTGCCCATCTCTTCTGAGAGTTGCCTGCTCTGCTCCGTTCATCTCCGCTCAGCTCCTGGGGTCTGAATGAATCTGCGGAAGCTGGTTGTGCTCCTTCCTCGCCCAGGGGTTCCCAGTCCCAAAGGTTGGCTTACTGAGAGATGTCTGTTCTGCTCGGCTCGGCTCTGTGGGATAAAGGAGGCCCTCTAGCAGGGGACCTTCCCCCAAGGCCTCAGCCCGGATAGGCTGAGTTCGGGTGCAGTTGGGACCACGCAGATGAGAAGGGATGCCCAGGGGCGAGCAGGGTTGGGATAAGCAGCAAAGCCAGTAGAGGGGAGCCCTAAGTGGCCAGATGGCCTCGGGGACAGGCTGGGGCCCACTTACCAGGGTCCAGATGAATCTGCGGAAGCTGGTTGGGCGAGGTTCCCAGCCCCAAGGGCAGGCTTACTGAGGGTTGCCCGCTCTGCTCCGCTCGGCTCCGTGGGACAAAGGCAAGCCTAAATCTCTTAACCTGTGAATATTTCTAATGATTTCATCAAATCAATTAATTTCTGGTTCTCATTCTGTGCATGTGATTCAAAGGTTTTAAATTTTTCCATTAATGATGTCTTCTCATCCTTAGATATTATTTGGATGGCCTATAGATTGCCATCCTGGAAGAATCTTCTATCTGATAGCTTATCATAAGTTTTTAAACAAATTTTGATCATCCATTTCAACAATATGAAACCTTTCAGATAATCTCTCAGTACCCTCTTATAAGGTTCATAACCCATTGGCATGGATAGAATTTTGCCTGTCAAATTAAGGTTATCAGTTGCAATGGTATGAATCCTTTCAGCTAAAGGCTATATCCTTCCTAAAAGTTTCTCATTCTTGACTCTGTTATCAAACCATTTCTTTAAGGATATAATATAAAGAACAGAGCTAATAGGTGCCATGGTCACAAAAATATATGTACAATGTAGCTCAATAGCTCTTGCAGAATTCTATTCATAGTAGAAGCAAAAAGGTTGTTAAATTCCTGGATAATTTTATTGTCTGCAATTATCTTGGGATTGGCTGACAATTTTCAATTTTATTTATTTATTAATCAAATTAATTTACCTCCATTATAATTTTAAGAAAATTGTTGTAGGTGTAATAATCTTTGGTGTAGGAGGTTCTTCTGTTCGTGTGTTGCTTTCATTGGTTAATGAATAAAGAAACTGCTTTGGGCCTGATAGGGCAGAACTTAGGTAGGTGGAGAAGACAGAACTGAATGCTGGGAAGAAGGGCAGAGAGAGAAAAGGCATGCATCCTCTGCTAGAGATGGACGCTGGTTAGAATCTCCAGTAAGTCACTGCCATGTGGCGATACACAGATTAATCGAAATGGGTTAAACTAATAAGTAAGAGTTAGCCAATAAGAAGTTAGAGCTAATGGTCATGCAGTGTTTTAATTAGTACAGTTTCTGTGTAGTTATTTCAGGTGTAAGCTAGCTGGGCAGCTGGGACAAACAAGGGACCCTCTCCTTGTAACAAATCTTGATTGGCCAACAGGTGTTGCAGTTGTGGCAGTAAGGCAGGTCCTAGATATGTACCTGAATGTCCTGAGACTTGGAAATACTAATCTAGTTAATTACTTAAGAACAGCACATCTATATATGGAGGTGTGACTTGGGCAGAATATCAAGGAACCCAGAGCTTACAGGCAGTCATGAGCCACAAGGTTACTGGCTGAAGCTTGGACCAGGCATTTGTGGATCTGAATGGGGATTGCAAACCTGTGCAGGTTTAGAGTCTTGTTCCCAAAGTCAGAGCTCAGCCTGATCAGAGCAGGCCTGACAGAAGTCAGAGAAGCTGTGGAGGAGTTGTGGCAGAAAGCAGCAGGCAGCAATATCAGGCCAGAACAAATCAAACAGGTGCAAGCTATGGGAAGCAGTAGGCAGGACTAAGCCATATGGGTGCAGGCCAGTGGGAAATTGCCAAATCACCAAAGCAGGCCATCAGAGCCAAACCTTATGTAGCTTCCCAGAGGTGTATTTCAGTTGCATAGGGTAGGAGAAGGTCATGGGGGCAGGGCAGGGCCCAGCAGTGGCGTGGATTCAGACCACTTAGGCACCAATTTATTGGTGTATGAAAGAGTTCCACAATAGCCCAGAATGGAGTATAGCAAAGCTTTATTTATCTGGGGATAAACTCATAGAAAGAGTAGTGTTCTACAGTCCTCTGCTAACAATGGGACCTAGAAACGAATCAAGCAGCCAAGAGGCCCAGGCACAGTTTTTGTCTGCGTTTATAGTACATGAGATCACACCCTAAGTGGGCTAGTATCTTAAAGGCTGAAGGAGTTACCACAGCAACACAATTTTTTTTCTTAATTTTCAGCAATAGCCAACATTGAGTATGATAGAATATGACACTATTATAATAGATTATGTCATCAAACCTTCCTTTTTCCTTTGAATCACTGAAACACCCATCTTCCTTTTATGAATACACTCCTCTTTTATGAATACATGCTTAGTGTCAATTGTGTGCTACCTGTAAACATAAACAATTATAGAAAATAGTTCTATGATTCTCATCAGAATATCTTTGAACTTAACAGTATAGTTTCTTTCTCATATATGAGGAAACTGACTCAATGAAATACAAGGTCACAAAGCTAAAATGAAAAATCAGCCAACTGTAAAATTGATTTCTGATTCAAAATCTGGTGCTTTTTGATGATGCATGGAAAATATTGAATGACATTTTACAATAGGAGACAAATTGGCATTTTGATTATGTGTCGGGCAAGGTCAGAGACTTAATTCACCTTTGTGAACACCACTCTTCCAGTGAACTACTGCATGTTGACATACTTCTAATTGCTACTAGAGTTACTGAAATTTAACTTCCAAAATAAGTTTGCTGATGTCTGCATTTAAGTATTTCAGTGGTTATGTTAACAATGGAGTGGTATATGTGAAGATACCATGGGATAAAGGGGAAGGTTAACACACTGAATGACCCACAGCATTATAAAGCCTCTGTTATGCCCAAAATTCAGATCCCCAAAATACCATCATGAAACCAAATTCAATGCAAAAGCAACAAGTCTTTATTGCAAGTTAATTTGAGCCTCTCCATCCTTCTAAAGCAGCAGTAGCAGCGGAGCAGGAGAAACTCTGAGCAGGATAAGAAAGGGGTTTTTATAGTGGCCAGGCAAGAAGGGGAGGGCTTGGGGAAATTCCAAACCTGCATATCTACAGATTTGGAATTGGCTCAAGTCCTCCAAAACTGTATGGATAAGGACTTGGGGTTGGCTCAAGCTCTGACTAGGAGTATCTGGACTAAGCTGATTGGCTGCCTTGGGTCTAAGGGTAATTGTAACATTGTTGTCTCAGCATGAGGATACCTGGAGTTGTTTACTGGTTTCTGATTGGCTTCTCCCTGTGGGGTGAGATGTTGTCAGTTCTTGATTGGTCTCTTTGAGTGGGGTGATGTGTTACTTGTTTCTGATTGGTCCCTCCTCATAGGCTAAGGTCAGAGGAAGATCAAGGGCAGTAATACCTCGCTTACTGGAAGAGGCTGCCTCCTGCTAAGGTCAGGGGCAGTAGGTCTCTAGACTATTGGGAGCTACTTTCCTGAAGAGAGATTGGTTGGTTTTGCATTTCAGTTGGTCAGGGGCAAAGATGGCTTTTATTTCAGGGCTAAACTGTGTTTCTTTCACTGGTCCTTTTTAGCCTTTTGGCTCTAATTTTAGGGTCAGGGTGTATTTCTTTAACTGGCTCTGATTCTAGGGATAAGCATGTTTCTTTGACTCTGCTTTCAGGGTCAGGGTGTTTTTCTGTGGCTCTGGGTTCAGGGATAAGGTGTTTCTTTCACTGGCTCAGGTTCCAGATCCTGGCTGTGTTTCTTTCATTGGCTCTGGGTTCAGAGTCAGGGTGCTCAGGGATTCAGGGATTGTGCTATGGCTACAGATCTGCTGGGGCCTGGGTCTCTCAGTCTCCAAGGCATATGCGATTATGAAAAAATTACGACAAAGGCATGCAAATCAATAGAAACTGTCTATTATATTCGACCATCAAAATGTCTTTGAGGAAAAAAGTAACCAGTGGCAAGGACAACTAAACAATGCTTGTGAAGGGTGAAGATGGTTGTAGATATGTGTGAATTGTTAATATGTGAGGAGAATGTTATAGAATAAAAAATAAATCTTATATTTTAAAGTGTTTTTCATTTCTCAAATCTTTTACCAACTATTTGAACATCCATTTTGTCCTCTACATATTCTAGCTACTGAGACCCTAACTTTAGAAAAAAATAATGAATCTGGGTAACCTAGGTCAAAGTAGGCCTGAGACAGCAAACTCCAAGGGAGCAGAGCAAAGTCCAGGAGCACTGAGCGATCTCCAGGAACACAGAGTGACCAACAGGGTAAGTAGAACCATGCCACTGACTGTACCATGAGGAACAACCCTCTGAGCTTTGGCTTCATTGGCACTTAGAAGATTAATCAACAGAATCACAGACAGCCCCAACCACACCTATTAGAGGAAAAGACGAGTAGAAAAGGTAAGAACACACACAACACCACAAAGAGCAACAGGACACCAGTAAAACCTAAAGATCCTAGAACAGCAAGACTTGAACAACCAAATATAGATGAATCAGAAGAAAATGACCTAAAAATAACTTCAGGAGAATGTTTGAAACTCTTAAAGAGGAAACGAGAAATTCCCTCAAAGAAATGGAGGAAAGCACAAACAAAAAATTGGAAGACAGCAGCAAATCCCTTAAAGAAAACCAAGAAAAAGCAATCAAACATATGAAAGAAACTATTCAAGACCTGAAAACTGAGATAAAGACAATAAAGAAAACACAGGCCAAGGGAATTGTAGAAACAGAAATCATGAGAAAATGATCAGAAACCACAATCACAAGCATGAACAGCAGAATACAAGAGGTGGAAGAGAAACTCTCAAGCACTGAAGATACAATAGAGGAAAGAGACTCATCAGTCAAAAAAACCCATTAAATCTAACAAAAGCTTAACCCAAAATATTCAGGAAATATGGGACACTATGAAAACCTAAGAATAATAGGTATAGAGAAGAAGTTCAACTCAAAAGCATAGAAAATATATTTAACAAAATCATAGAAGAAAACTTTCCCTACGTAAAGAGTGATATGCCTATGAAGATACAAGAAGCTTACAAAACATCAAATAGACTGTATCCAAATAAAAAGTCTCTCGCCACATAATAATCAAAATACTAAACATACAGAGTAAAGAAAGAATATTAAGAGCTGCAAAGGAAAACAGCCAAGTAACATATAAAGGTAGACCTATCAGATTTACACCTGACTTCTTATTGGAGGCAATGAAAGCCAGAAGGTTGTGGTCAAGTGTTATACAGACATTAAGAGACCATGGATGCCAGCCCAGACTACTATACCCAGCAACATTTTCAATCACCATAGAAGGACAAAACAAGATATTCCATGACAAAACCAGAATTAACCAATACCTAGCCACAAACCCAGCCCTACACAAAATACTAGAAGGAAAACTCCAACCCAAGGGAGTTGGCTACACCAACAAAAACACAGACAATTGATGGTCTCATAGCAGCAAATCCCAAAGAAGGGAAAAATGCACAAATTAACATCACCAACAATGAAAACTAAATTAACAGGAAATAGCAATCACTGATCATTAATTTCCCTTAATATAAATGAACTCAACTCACCTACAAAAAGGCACAGGCTAACAGATTGGATATGAAAACAGAATCCATCCTTCTTCTGCATACAAGAAACACATCTCAACCTCAAAGACAGACATGGTCTCAGAGTAAAGGGTTGGGAAAAATATCCCAATCAAATGGACCTAAAAAACAAGCAGGTGTAGCTATCCTAATATCTAACAAAATAGACCTCAAACTAAAATCAGTCAAAAGAGACAAAGAAGGATATTTCATATTAGTCACAGGAATAATCCATCAAGAGGAAATCTCAATACTGAACATCTATGGCCCCAATACAAGGGCACCCTCATATGCAAAAGAAACACTTCTAAAGCTTAAATAATACATTAAACCCCACACACTAATAGTGGGAGACTTCAACACTCCCCTCTCACAACTGGACACGTCAGTCAAACAAAAAAATGAACATAAAAATAAGGGAACTAATAGGTATTATGACTCAAATGGACTTAGCAGACATATATAGAATATTCCATCCAAACAGAAAAGAATATATCTTCTTATCAGCACCTCATGGAACCTTCTCAAAAATTGGCCACATACTCAGTAACAAAACAAACTTCAACAAATACAAAAAAATTTGAATAACCCAATGTATCTTATCATATCACCATGGTTTAAAACTAGAAGTCAACAGCAATTCTAATTCCAGAAAGCCCACAAACTCATCAAAATTAAACAATGCTCACCTGAATCATTCAAGATTCAGGTAAAGGAAGAAATAAAGGTAGAAATTAAACACTTCCTAAAACTCAATGAAAATGACCACACAACATACCCAAATTTATGGGACACAATGGAAGCAGTATTAAGAGGAAAGTTCATAGCACTAAATGCCTACATAAAGAAGCTGGAAAAATCCCACACTAGTGAATTAACAGAATATTTGAAAACATTGGAACGAAAAGAAGCAACCTCACCTATGAGAACTAGATAATCAAATTAAGAGCTGAAATCAACAAAATAGAAACAAAAAGAAACAGTACAAAGAATCAACGAGATGAAGAGTTGGTTCTTCGAGAAAATCAACAAAATAGACAAACCTTTATCCAAACTAACCAAAAGGCAGAGAGAGAATATCCAAATTAACAAAATCAGAAATGAAAAGGGGGACATAACAACAGACATGGAGGAAATACAGAGAATAATCAGGTTATATTTTGAAAACCTATACTCCACAAAATTGGAAAACTTAAAGGAAATGGATAACTTTCTGGATAAATATCAGTTACCAAAATTAAATCAAGACCAGATAAGCAAATTAAACAGACCTATAACTGCTGAAGAAATAGAAACAGTCATCAAAAGTCTCCAAACAAAAAAAAAAAAGCCCAGGACCAGATGGTTTCAGCTCATAGTTCTACAAGATTTCCAAAGAAGAATTAATACCAATACTCCTCAAATTATTCTATATAATAGAATCAGAAGGAACATTGCCAAACTCTTTTTATGAGGCTACAGTTACCCTGATACCCAAACCACAGAAAGACATTACTGAGAAAGAGAATTACAGACCAATCTCACTCATGAACATTGATGCAAAAATACTAAATAAAATACTTGCAAATTGAATCCAAGAACACTACAGAACCATCATCCACCATGACCAAGTTGGCTTCATCCCAGAGATGCAGGGATGGTTCAACATATGAAAATCTGTCAACATAATCCACCATATAAAAAAACTGAAAAATAAAAACCACATGATCATCTCACTAGATTCCGAAAAAACATTCAACAAAATATAACATCCCTTCATGATAAAGGTCTTGGAGAGAGCAGGGATACAAAGAACATACCTAAACACAATAAAGGCAATATACAGCAAACCAACAGCCAACATCAAACTAAATGGACAGAAACTCCCAATGATCCCACTGAGATCAGGAACATGACAAGGTTGTCCATTCTCTCCATATCTATTCAATATAATTCTTGAGGTCCTACCTAGCACAGTAAGATACCAAAAGGAGATCAAGGGGATACAAATTGGAAAAGAAGAAGACAAACTCTCACTGTTTGCTGATGATATGATAGTTTATATAAGTGATCCCCAAAGTTCTACTAAGAAACTTCTAAAACTCATAAACACATTCAGTAATGTAGCATGATACAAGGTTAACTAAAAAAAAAAATCAGTAGCCCTCCTGTACACAGATGATAAAAGGGCTGGGAAAGAAATCAGAGAAACAATGCCCTTCACAATAGCCACAAATAGCATAAACAATCTTGGAGTGACTCTAACCAAACCAGTGGAAGACTCCTATGACAAGAACTTTAAATCTTTGAGAAAAAAAATGAAGAAGACACAAGAAAGTGGAAAGATCTCCCATGCTCTTGGGTAGGTAGAATTAACATAGTAAAAATGACAATCTTACCAAAAGCAATCTACAGATTCAATGCAAAGCCTAGCAAAATTCTTCATAGCCCTCCAAAGAACAGTACTCAACTTCATTTTTAAAAGCAGAAAACCCAGGATAGCCAAAACAATCCTGTACAATAAAAGAACTTCTGGAGCCATCACAATCCCTGATTTCAAACTCTACTACAGAGCTACAGTACTGAAAACAGCCTGGTATTGGCATAAAACAGACAGGAGCAGCAATGGAATCGAATAGAAGACCTGGATATTAATCCACATATCTTCAAATACCTGATTTTTGACAAAGAAGCAAAAAATATCAAATGGAAAAAAGAAAGCATATTTAACAAGTGGTGCTGGCATAACTGGATATCAAGATGTAGAAGAATGAAAATAGACCTATATCTATCACCATGCACAAAACTCAAGTCTAAATGGATCAAAGACCTCAACATAAAGCCAGCCACACTGAACATTATAGAAGAGAAAGTGGGAAGTACACTTGAACGCATTGGCACAGGGAACCACTTCCTAAATAGAACCCCAGCAGCACAGACACTGAGAGAAACTACTAATAAATGGGACCTCCTGAAGCTGAAAAGCTTCTGGAGAGTAAAGAACATGGTCAACAAGACAAAATGACAGCCTACAGAATGGCAAAATATCTTCACTAACCCCACATCATACAGAAATTGGTCATCAAAAGAACAAATAATCCAATAAACAGAGAACTCTCAACAGAGGAATCTAAAATGGCTGAAAGACACGTAAGGAAATGCTCAACATCCTTATGCATCAGATAAATGCAAATCAAAAC
Organism: Ondatra zibethicus; assembly: GCA_004026605.1. Taxonomy (NCBI): domain Eukaryota; kingdom Metazoa; phylum Chordata; class Mammalia; order Rodentia; family Cricetidae; genus Ondatra; species Ondatra zibethicus. The sequence goes on along the minus strand of PVIU01027360.1, from coordinate 11,540 downwards.
AACTCTGAAATTCCATCTTACACCTGTAAGAATGGTCAAGATCAAAAACAATGATGACAACTTATGCTGGAGAGGTTGTGGTAAAGGGAACACTTCTGCATTGCTGGTGGGAATGCAAGCTGGTACAACCCCTATGGATGTCAGTGTGGTGATTTCTCAGAAAATTAGGAAGCAACCTTCCTCAAGACCCAGTAATACCACTTTTGGGTATATATCCAAAGGATGTTCAATCGTGCCACAAGGACATGTGCTCAACTATGTTCATAGCAGCATTGTTTGTCATATCCAGAACCTGGAAACAACCTAAATACCCCTTGGCTGAAGAATGAATAAGCAAAATGTGGTACATTTACACAATGGAGTACTACATAGCAGAAAAAAATGACATCTTGAATTTTGCAGGAAAATGGATGGATCTAGAAAACATCATATTGAGTGAGGTAACCCAGACACAGAAAGACGAGTATCACATGTACTTACTCATAGGTGGTTTTTAAACGTAAAGCAAAGAAAATCATTCCACAAATCACAATCCCAGAGATCTTAGACAACAATGAGGACACTAAGAGAGACTTACATAGATCTAATCTACATTGGAAGTAGAAAAAGACAAGATCTCCTGAGTAAATTGGAAGCATGGGGACCTTGGGAGAGGGTTGAAGGGGAGGAGAGAGGCAGGGAGGGGAGCAGAGAAAAATGTAGATCTCAAGAAAAATAAATAAATAAAAAATAATGAATCCAAAATGGACTAAACACTTAAATGTAGTATCTTACATCATAACACCACTATTAGAAAGAAAAGAACATGGGGAGAAATCACTTGGATATTTGCATGAATATTAATTTTTGGATATGACATTAAAAGCATGGACTATGAAAGCAAAAGAAAGACAAGTGAGAGATGACAACATTTTCTGCAGGAAAAAGAAACAAAATAGTAAAAGGTGCTATAAGATTACAATATTTGCAAATCCCATATGATAAGGATTTAATTGTGAAAATATTAAATCTTAACTTTCCTCACAGAACATGTACAAAGAGAATAAATGAAAATATCCACTGCTTAGTGAATGTTTTGTACAGAAACAAGTTGAAATTGTTATAAACACCAAAATGAATTTGAAACTAAAATTATTAGTAACATTACTATCATAGAAGATGAATTCACATTTATTCGGCTATCGATTTCAAGTTTTGGTTGACAAACTAATTGCTAGTTATTTCATTACGTTTTAATCCACAGATAGCTGTAGAAGTTTCCTTTTCTTCTGTGCAATTGTGGTGTTTTGAGATTCTTCTAACATCATTAGTGCATTCTTATAATGATTCATGCAATGATGTAATATCTTCAATGTATTCATTGATGTAATATCTTCATGTAATGATGTAATATCTTCATGTAATGATGTAATATCTTCATGTAATGATGTAATATCTTCAATGCTACAAACAATGTGGAAAAGTACATGTGAATGTTCATCCCATAGTTGATAAAGTATCTAACATATTCGTGTTATGGCAGATGTTAAGGCAGATGTTTAATGAAAATTATTTCATGATGTGTAATTTGATTGATGTGTAAATGAGCACTAGATATAGCCAAATAAGTCCTAATTAGAAAGTCATCTAGTTATTTTCTTTCTTCTTTTCCTTCACTTTTTCCTCTTCTTCTTTATGTTCTTCCTCCTTCTCCTCATCGTCCTCCTCCTCCTCCTCCTCATCATCATCATCTGTATCCATGACCCAATAATAATCTCTAAACATTTTTGATGTAGGATTAGAAATTTCATGATCCCATCCCTTCTTAAACATCTGCTCAAGGGAGCTGAGTGCAGTGTCCTCCTTGCTTATGAAGTATTTACAGTCAGTTGGATCACAAGCTTCATCAGCATTTTCTGAATTACCGTGGTTTTCACCTTGAAGTTCAAGTTCATTGGAATCTGTTATAGGGTCTTCATTTTCTAGTATTTCAAACCGGTTTTTTGTCAAGTATGGTGATTCATACCTAGTCTCCTTGCTGGTTTTATGAGGATCTTGTGGTATTTGGAGTTTTATAACAAAATTGGAGTCTTGTTTGGAGAGTCTGGTGTCCTTCACTTTACTTGTTTTCCTGCCATACCTGAGATCAAATGTAGGCAGATCAGTTTTCTTGACAGGTGATTCTTCATAGCTTGGTTGGTTTTCATAGCCTGTGTCAATTTGTTGCGTGTACTCTCGCCAAGGTTCATCCCAGTCACAGATGTCATCCCCTCCTTTGTATATATATTTATAATAAATAGAGCTAAGCATATCTTGTCTCCTGTGTCTGACTCCACATGACCACGGAAGCTTGTGAGGGTCCAGACCTAATTTTCCTTGAGACTGTTTGCCAGAGTTGGTGGGCTGCTTGGTTGCTTCCCTTTGATCTTCCCAATATGGCCACTTGTTCTCCAGCATCCGGTTAGGTTTCGGTGTTTCCGGCATTTTGATTAATATGTCTGCAGAATTCTTTTCTCCTCGAGGCCAGGGAGCCAACAGATTCTGATTCTGGCGGAAACCTATGTCGTCCTGGAAGGTTCTACGTGTTTGCTGAACTGGCAAATGTGGTTGATACAGCTGTGAGTCATCAATCAGCTTCCTCTGGTTCTTGTTGGCGACTGGACTGCGTATTCCGCGAGAAATCGTAGGGGAAAAGGTATCCTCCATGCTGCGTGGGGTCAGCACTTCACTTGGTGTTCTGACTTTCCTGAAATCATTTGACCTTTCCTTAACATAGAGGCGGTGCTGGCCCTCCACAGAGGTGGGCAACCTCAGCTGCTCTTTCTTGTTCTTTAAGAAATATTTTGAAGAGTCTTTCCACACAGACTTGCTGGCCGTGTCCTGAGATGTTGACTTTAGTGTCCGCCGGGCCTGGTTCCCTGGCGGCCTGTGGTCTCCCATATTCCTATCTGTGGCCACGGCATCAGCCTCAGGGATTTGTTTCGTTGAGGCTACTCAGTTGCTAGGAGATCTGGAGTGAATCCCTAGATTCCATTGTGACAAGGAAGGCAGTGTCCCACCATCAGTCCCCTCCATCCTATTCTATATAGTGTGGACAAAAAAAAGTGCTTTATTTATCACAGTCTCTTTGATGGACTTTCAGATTGTTTCTGTCTTGACCTATATTTCAAAGAATGTTTCTATGGAAATGTGTATTCAATATTATGTTATATTTACCTAAAATCATACACAATACACATAAATGTATGTGTGTGCATGTGCATGTGTGTGTGTGCGTGCGTGCGTGCGTGCGTGCGTGTGTGTGTGTGTGTGTGTGTGTGTGTGTGTGTGTATTAAGGGAAGTTGAGCCAGTTGGGCTGGCAATGCTCCCCAAAAGAATGATAGATTAGCAAAATCCCAGGAGTGGGCACCAGAAACCTACTTTTAAATGATTGTTCAGATAATTCCAAGTGACTTCCCTAACAATATAGATTATAGACAACCCCTTGCCACTCAGGAGTTGACGGTGGGTCCCTGTAGCTGAAGACACCACACACTTAGGACACACGACTAAGATGATTTGACCTGGATGTGACTTGAAAGCCTCTTTCCTGTAGTCTAGCTTTCATGGTTCCAGAAAAGACAGTGCAAGGTGCCAAGAAAGTAGAGTAATTAAATACCCCCAAGCCAGCTGCAACACTCATGAACCATGACAATTACCAGCATGACAAGATCAGCATAAAGATGCAATGAGTGGCACTCACTTTCCTGTGGCAACCAACAGTTCTCTGGTTGACTTAAGGGCCACTCAACAGAAGGGAAATAATTCATGGTACTGGAAACCTAGCCAACTTCCTAGGGCTAGTGAGGTCATGGACCTTAGAAAAGACTCTCCTACCACCACTTTACTAAACCAGCAGAATTCCTCGCAACATTCAAAATCTTATCCCTATGCCCACAGACAAATGCAGCTACAACCCCTTATCAAAGAAGCTTCTCTTTAAAGCAAATGGAGACCATCACAGACGACCACAACTGGACATAACATAGACATCAACAGATGATAGGAAGCCCAGCCCCAGTAGTTACATTTACATCACAGCACCTGCATCTATGACTCAGAGAACATCAAGGAAGAAAGGGCAGAAAAATTGTAATAACTAGAATACCAGGAAGTCTGCTGTGAAACAGTCTCTCCTAGAAATGGCTGCATAAACAGACCAGAACAATATCAGTGGACGTATTAACATGGAAGGGGGAAAATTAATGGGGCTCCAACCCTAGATAAAGAACTTCAGAAAACTAATGACTTTTGGAAAAAGGAGAATTGGCTTCTTCCAGGGATGATTCCCGCCTTTGGTTGGCCAGTGCTGAATGCATCTCTAACATCCTGAATCTCCACCATCCTGAATCTCCATTGCAACTTAGGCTTTGACTTTATGGTTTTATGCAGTGGCCTTCCCAAGTGTCCTTACAGAGAAACACCTTGCAGAAGAAAGATGTGCTGCGAAAGTCTTGATTGCATGGTCTGCTGTCCGTTACCAGGTCACAACTTCTTGTCCTTTCATGACTTTTTGATGAAACAAGGGACTCCTCCAAAGACATGAGTGTGCAGTGTGAAGTTTCTATTATAAAATTCTGTGACCTTTTGTGGGGAGCATTTGGTTGTCAAGCTAGTGAGTATGTTGATCTTTTGGAGTATAGAGTCTATTGAGAAAGAATTAGGAAAGCAAGACATTCCCAGAATTATTTCAAGGAACATTCCAATCCATATTTTCTTTTAGGCTTGCTGAAGGACTCAACTGTTTTTCACAGTGAGTGGCCATTTTCATTAATAAGTAGATGATTCTGTGATAATAAAGTTCTATTTTATCTTTTAAAAACTATTACATACAGCTGCCTATGGACTTTTAGTCTTCCGTTGTGTCAACTTCAGTAGATGGTCATTCTATAGTTTCTGCCTGAGGAATTGCTCTATCTCCGAGAGTAAGAAAGCCTGTATCAGGCATGTCATGAATGTGGAAAGTTGTTGCACATTGGATCAACTCTGAAACCACAAGGACTCTGCCACCTAGGTTTTGCAGGAATTTTCAAAGCAAAGAGTTAACATTAAGGTTGGGTGCTACATTTGCTCACTAGCAGTACCTGGGAACTCTGAATGTCAGGTGCCTTCTACAGGTGCATGGGCATTAACCCATACCTTGGTGAATTGGATTTATTCTTTGCTTCACTTATGTGCTGCTCTATTTCTGCTTCTTAAGCTCACCTCCTTTATTGAATGCCATCTAGTCCTAGCCTTAAGTGCCTGCTTCTGGGCATCCTAAGACTTATATACTTTGTATTTCTTTTCCTTACTATGAATATTCTCAATTTTATATTAGAAATATTACTGATTGTTATGCTGTCTGTGTATATTGTGTGGGGGGAGAAAGGAGGGAAACAAATCTTGCATGCTTTTATAAAATCTAAACACTTAAACTCTGTGATGTTTAGAACATGAAAACTGACTCCAGTAACTCAATCCATTAACATACAGTAATGACATGAATTACAAAGCCTCTATCACAGAATTTATTTGCAAGTATTAAACTCAAAACTTCAAAACAACTTTCTTATAACATGAAATGTTGAGGACACAGGGCTAGGCCTTTCTAAGTTTTATGGAAGTATCTCAATAGCCCTTACACATGCAGTGTCAGACATTAAGATTTAGAGGTCAAAAGTCCATATGTGGGGAGAGTTCCCTGTGGTGGACCCAGCATGGCAGTGGGAAAAGGGAGGCAAAGATACTGATCTTGGCTTAATAAAAGAGATTCATTTGAAAAAGGTATTCAACTTTTCACATTTTACCTTAGGAAATGTGCCATCAATAAAGAGAAAAGTATTTCAGTGAATGATACAGCCAGTGGAGGAATGGGTGCCTATTGTCCTCTGTCTTTGACCTTATAGGAAGCTAAGAATGATGTGATGTCCTTGGTTACAGAAGATCCATAGGCACCTCAAACATTGCAGGGACAGAATCAAATGTCAAGGTCAGAAGGTGCATGTCTAGCCTGGCAGTACAGAGAACAACTTGTAAAAGTTCCCTCAATACCCTCTTTCCATGTAATGAATTTATTATCAAATTCAGGAAATATTTTCTCTATAAATCAGGGCTCCTCCATGGCCTCTGTTTCAGTTTTTGCCTCCAAGTCCCTGCCTTGAGTTCCTGCCCTGACTTCTCTCAGTGGAGGACTGTAACCTGAGAGTGTTAAGGCAAAATAAACCCTCTTCTCCCCAAGTTGCTTTAGGTTATGGTGTTTTATTGAAGAAATAGAAAGGAAACTAAGATGGGCACATGCCTTTGGAGGGGACTGTGTAACTCCAGCTTTTCCTCTTCCTATTTTGCAACAGAGAAGCAAACTGGAAAAACAATCAAACTCTAAAGTTGAAACTCACTCAAAAGTCTAAAAATCAATTGCATAGGACAATGCACCAAAATTTTTAATTAATTTTAATGAAAAAGCTATATCACCTGCCATTTTTGCCTTTGTAAGATAGATAAGAAAAAATCAGGTAACTTGAATTATTCAATAGAGAATATATTTGATTCTATCTGTTGTTTTTAAAAATGTAGTAAGTTTTTTTTTTTACAAATAAGCTATATTTCTGTTCAAAGGTAAACATTTTTCAATGGGTAAAAACCATAAGAGCATGAAGATATAAAGATGCTCAGAGAATTAAAAAGATATGGAGAATTATGGAATTAGAAGACAGATTAGTTCAATGTCCATAATTTATAATGAAGTCTCAGACCAGTTAGCTAGTTGACAAACAATGAGATTCAGTTTATCCCTTGGTCTTCCTCCAATGTGTGAACTAGAAGCAATGGTGCTCAGTGTCCACAATGGATATCATGTCCTGTTTTTGCTCTTGTGTTGTTACATCTCATAAAGGAGTTAACTCTGTGTGACTGGTAGGATGTGGTAGAAGTTATATTCTGGAACTGAAGGCCTGAAACTATATTTTACGTTTTGAAGCTTCCACTTGGGCCTTTGGAACACTCACCTTTAGGGGATCTCTTATGACCCATTTGCTGAGCTGTGATATGAAGCAACATAAATTTAGTTTAAATGTTCTAGCCATCAGGCCCAGCTACAGCCTCTGTCAACAACCAAATACTGTCACCTTTGTGAGCATAGTGTCTGTGAGTGCAGAGCTCTTGAAATCTGCAGACCGAGCCAGCTTCTGACTCTGACTGCATAAGGATTTCCAAGTGAGACTCTAACTTGCTAAGGTGGCTCAACCTGCAGAACAGAAAGGGATAAAAATAAAGCAATGTCTTGAGCCACTACATTTCACGATGATTTCATGTGCAGAAGCAGATAACTATAATTGAAACAGAACTGAAGAGGGACCTAGATTTCCACTCCTTTACTCACACGTGACACATAGTTTCTCATATGAACTACTTACTCAAAGAAAATATTTTAAGCAAAGCCAACCAAACTTATGCATTCAACTGCATTCCTTGATTATTTTTCCTACTTCTAGTTTCAGTACTTCCTTTTAAAATTAGAATGTCAATAACCATATGTGTCAGTTGGTAATAATGTGTTTACATTCATGTAACCTCATAAAATACTTTTCTGTAGCTAGCTCTGGATAAAGAAACTGACCCAAATGGCTACAGGTTGCTCTCCACAAACTGATGACAAGGGTATATTGCTAAAGACAACATTGCCATGAGTGATTGAACACAGAAGTGAGTATATGATCCAGACCCAGAGTTAACTTGTTTGCTTTCTTTCATTAAACCAGTAGTAACACCCACAACTCTTAAACAAGTGGGCCTTTCTGTGTCTACAGGGTCCAACCATATAGACATGTATGTCACAGGGCATTCCCATGTCCCCAAAGTTTGGGATAAAACCCCCTTTGTCTTCTGTTTAGTTTCAGGCCAGATTAGGAGTTTAGTACCCCGCTTTGTGATGGTGTATAGAGGCCTTGCTGTTCACAAACTCTGGTATCCAGAGGCAGCAATATTCAGCTGCACCTAGGAGCACTTGACCCTGTTTCTTAGTCTTTGGAGTTGGGATCTGTAGGACAGCAGGGATCCTACTCGTAGACAGGTTCCTTTTGCTACCTCTCAGCTGGTAACCGAGATAGACAACCTTCCACAAAGGGGGGGCTTTCTTAACTGATACTTTGTAGCCCAAGGTTTGTAACTCTCACAGCCATCCTTCAGTGGCCCTTTTATAATCTTTTTTTTTTTCAGGAAACCTCTGAATGAAGGGCAAGAAGTCTGAATTTAATGTCTTTAAATTTTGGTGCAATCTGGTCCAGGTATGTTGCCTACTATAACCTCCTACTGGGTCTGTCCATTTAAAGACAAAGATGGGTTGACGTGAGAGCCAAATTTTAAGTCTTAATTACTATACTTAAGAGAGCCATGAAACAAAAATGCCTGTGATCTGCAAGCCACTTGCCCAAGGACAGATAATTCCTGAAATGCTGGCGGCCATTGTTCCAATGGTTTAGATAAAACAGTACAGTTCTCCAAGGGGCAGCAGCAGGACACGAGGGGTGGCCGGTCCTACCACCTGAGGCTTCTGTGGGTTCCAGGAGGGTGGGAAGCTGGGAAAAACTGCCTTTCATCTAAACTGAAAATCTCCAGAATTGGACAGAATCTCTAGAATCAACAGCCTAGATGCTCAGGTAAAGGTAGGTTTGTCTTCCAACAGATTTTTTAGCCCACAGGATCTTCTAAAATGTGGCAGGCCCTGCGCTAAACAGCAAAAGGCAAATATAACCTTCAACAACCATGGAGGACCCTGAAGAGTAGCTCTAGGTAGACAACCAAGGAAGTTCTCTGTCATTTGTTAATCAGTAACTCAAGTAAAATTTTATCCTTTTCAAAGATCTCTGATGCAATTTGACAGCTGAGAGGTTTTGTCATTTTAAAAGGACAGCCTCAATAAACAAATTTCAGTAAAATACAAATACAAGTTATTAAGGTGTGTACCTGCAAGTTATAAAGGTGTGAGGACAAGTAGAAGCTTTCAAATTTCTCTCACACTGCCTTCCATAGTCTTAAAAATACTTTTTATTATGCAAAAATATCTGTCACAGTCATTCTGACATAAATAATGCTACTCTTTCTACAATGTATATGTCCAAATCTTTTCACAAATCCAAAGAATTCTTGTGAGTTCCAGGGATCTGAATTGAAGAATCCACCTTAAACAGGTCAGATACACCCTTCTCAATTCCCTGGTCTTGAAATTTTTTTTTCTTTTCCTAAACTTAACTTTGTCCTCTGTTCTGACAACACCTTGCCAGGTCCAAGAGACACTGGACAATTCCATACCACAAACCCTGGACAGGAGTAAAGAGACCAGCTACCCCAGTATGTGACCTTTCTCAGGTGCCACCAAGATGACACCCACAAATAAGCAGGAAGCAGTCTTGAGAATCCACCATCCCAATTCCTTTAACCTGTTGTACCTAACTTCCTGCCTTTTTATTATAAGAAAGAGATGGGAATGTTATGATCTGCTGGCCTGGTCTGTCACCTGGGTACCCTGTCCCTTTAAGAGACAAGCCCCGCCCTCTCCCAACCCCTCCCCTTCCATGGAGGGAAGCAGAAATTCTGCCTCCTTCAGCCTGCACTCTCTTTTTCCATCTCTCTTCCAAAGAGGTAACTTCTGCTCTCTCTCTCTCTCTCTCTCTCTCTCTCTCTCTCTCTCTCTCTTTCTCTCTCTCTCCTCCCCCCACCTTCTCCCTTCCCCTCATTGGACCACTGCCCCTCATGGGACGACCCTTATATCTTTAAAAAAGAATAACAATTGTTAGTGGGCGATAGCAAGCCACTTGTTTTCACTCCCCTAAGTAAGTTTGTTTGTCCCATCTGTGCCACACGTGCTTGATCAGATGTGGGTGGGAGGTATGTGGGCAGGAAATATGTCAGAATGTACCCTTGACCCTGATTGGATATAGGCGGGAGTTATGGAGGCAGGAAGCACATCAGGATGTATGCTTGCCCTGATTGGACCTCATGGGAAATGCAGTAAATTATGGATTTTGTCTTTTTAAGCCCCTGCAAAATGTGACTTGGGGCCATTTCTGGGAAACCAGAGATGGACTTGGCCAGAGAGTCCATCAGCCTGTCCAGTATTAATTAAAGCTTGCTTCAGATTTGGCTTTAAACTGTGGTCGTGGTCTTATTCTCGATTGGTGGGAACAACATTGACTCACCTCTGCCCATGGAAGGCTGAAGAAAGCATCTTTCTGGTCCAAGACAGTGTAAACCTGTTTCTCTGGGAGAGTCAGACTCATGAGAATCAGAGATTCCAGGTGTCTTCAGAGGCAGGAGAGCTGTAGTCCAGGGTGACTGGCAGGGGACCAGGATTCCTGTCTCTTCAAGCCAGGCAATATGACTGCAATTTCCCTTTTGCTTCCAGGGACACTGGGTATTGTTTAATCTGGACAGGGTAGCTGAACTAATGTAGGACCAGTCCTGGGGGGTTGGTTTCTGTCCATATCCCCAGGAATCTTTGTTGTCAGTCTGAGAGATAATCTAACTGTATCTTTTGATTGGAGGCAGAACTTCCAGCTAGGAGATATTCCTCTGACAAAGGATAGGACACCAAAATTTTGCTGGATGCCTGTAGGTCTAACTGCGTCTCATCATCAGAAGGTGATGATGGTGGCTTTCAGTTTAGGCAAAAGGTCTTGTCTGTTCTCTGCTGTTAAACACCCTTTGAACTATCTCTAGCAACTGGGACCTGCTTATATCTATAAGTTTTTAACTTTTGTAACTTATTTTTAATATCTGGGGCTGACTGGGTGATGAGGAAAATCTTTTTAGCAGCTGTCTTTAGTCTTTTAAAAAGGACCTAGTGAATATTGTTTAAGGTATTAAAATCTGTTTTCCCTCTTTCTAGTTGTCCTCTAGTATTAGGACATTCAGAAATGCCCATGGTGGTTTTCACATATAATTTTTGTCATAGGGGACAGGAATACTCCAAACCTTTGACAAGCTGGACATTCTCAATACCTATTTTTCCGTGAAGTAAATCAATCCTAAAATATTAGCTCAGCCAATATCTACCTTTTGGGTAGCATTTTTATTTTCTGCAGTCAGGAAAAGTATTTACATTAAAAGGAATAATTCCTTCCTTTATTTTATCATGCGGTATTCACAGAAAGTGTCCTGAATACTGGGGGTGAAATGATGTTTTATACTGGGCTTCACAGATTGTGTATCCCATTAACTTTACCTGGGCAAGGATTTGAGTTTTAAAAAGTGTTGTTGGTGACAACACCAAAGACCAAGTGTCCTTGGTAATGGGACATAAGCACTGAAGTTTGCACAAGTTCTCCCAGGCATGTGCCTATGTCTTAAAAGTAGTAGTCCCTTCATTAGAAAAACCTGTATAAAGGTTATGCACAAAAAGGACTTCCTGACACTGATCAAGTGCCCTTTCAATGTTTCTTTCTTTTTTTTTTTTACTGCTTTTTTTCCATACATTGTTTTGTTTTATTTTTTCCATTCAAGAACATAATTAAAGAAATAAAATTTTTACCTTTCTTCCCCTTCT
>PVIU01027359.1:0-20599 GCA_004026605.1 Ondatra zibethicus | reverse complement strand
GTGTGTGTGTGTCTGTGTGTGTGCGTGTGTGTGTGTCTGTGTGTGTCTGTGTGTGTCTGTGTGTGTGCGTGTGTGTGTCTGTCTGTGTGTGTGTGTCTGTGTGGTATGTGTGTATCCGTGTGTCTGTTTATCTGTGTGGTTGTGTTTGCATATGTATATCTGTACCTGTGTGCCTGGGCCTTTGGCTAGAAACTTAATGTTTGGGGTGTCCCCAGAAAAGACCTGTGCACCCAGGATAAAGGACGACACACCCCATGCCAGTCCAGAACCATCCCCTCTGTCTGTCTTGACCCCCAAATACCTGGCTTAAAACACACACTTCTATAGCAAAGTCAAGAGCTCTTTCTAGACCCCCGGAGCCCATAGTGCCACTTTCATGGTAGCAGCCCCACACACCTGCCCTGGCATGTCTGCTGTGGCAGCTGGGAGCCTGGGCCCTCACATAGGGAGCCCCTCAGAGACGCACAGTGAAGGGACGCAGCGTTCATCTGTGCCCAGCTCCGGGTGAGGTAGGGCCCCAGAAAGTGTGCAACTCAGCCCAGCTAAGTTTTCCTCAGAGACCAGGACAGAATGTCAAACAGCCCAGATCCCATGACCCTTAAGTACATGCCACCGTTCATGACAGAGGTGGGTCTTCAGGGACCTTGAAACAGATGCCCATGCAGTAAAGTTTTTCTTTTGCTTAGCACAAACCTGCCTGTCTCACCTTCCTGACAACAGCAGGGAGGCGGAGCCCCAGGGCCCAGCTGCATGCAGTGGCCTTGCGTGTTTTTCTCTTGTGGTTTCACGGGGTTATGCAAGGTTTCATTTCTCGGCACAACAACTGAAGAAAGCACCTCTCAGAGTCAGTGTGCTGTCAACTGTGGAGGGACCAGGAGACCCAGGCAGGGGACTGTTCCTTACTAGCCCACGTACTCCTTGGGCTATGACTGAGCCCATGAACCCACACAGCTGTGAGGAGCTCCGGTGTTTCCCAGGAGCATCTGGAGAAGGAGAAGCCTGGCCAAGGAGTGTTCTAATAAGATTAGGACGCCACTGAGTGCTAATGTTGGCACTACAGAGCCAACGACAACTTTATCGTCTATTGCACACACAAGCCTTTCAAATGGGGAGGTCCCCGGGCCAACGCCTGCTCTCCAGCGACATGGTTGAAGTGTCACAATGCCCCAGCTTCCTGGAAGTCAGCCTTCCTAGTTTCACTTCTTGGATCTCTTACTCCTACCCCAAAGCCAGAGTTGACTCTCTGTCTCTCTTCCCAGGGTCTCCCAGGAAGTCCCTGGCAAGTGCCAGGTGATCACCTGGTGATTCTAAGAAGTCATTCTAGGTTGGGAGCAAACAATAGAGCAAGGCAGGACTCTGCCTGATCCTACAAGGCCACGGTGACACCATCAAAGGGTCCCAGAGCCTTCCCACACTCAGAAGTGAGCATGTGCCTCCCTTGGGGCATGGGCATTCCCAGGTACTCCCTGGTGCTGCCACCCCAACGGGTTGCCTCAAGAGTATCTCCAGGTTCCAGACTCTCCTGTTTCCCATCCGTCCCTGCTCTGCCTAGCTGCAGTCATATGTCCACATTCTGCTTACAGACATGATGGCCCACAGTCCCAGGGTCTGGGAGTTGGGCTCTCAGCTTCTTCAACCTTCTGCAGAACTCTTGCAGAGAACTGTGACCCTCACCATAGACAGCTAGAGAATATACTGCTTTTCTGGTATAAGTAAGTATCTTCTCACTCCTTGACGGTGGGACAGGCTTTTGCAGCTGCTGCACCACAAGGAAAGCACCGAGATGTGCTAAGACAGTTTAAGTGGAGTCATTGTGAGCACAGGCGCCTGATTCCCCAGAGATGGCGTCTGCTTTCTTACAGCCGTGACTACATGGGCCCTGGAAGCCCTTGTAGAGCAGATAGAGAGTGGGGTTAGCTTCCTCCGGCCCTCCCACTTCCTTGTGCCCAGCAGCCTTGAGAACAAGACTACCCTTCCCAAGAGTGGCTCAGCTCACCAAGTTGTTTCCTCCTCTGCTTCCACATCAGCCCTCAGTAGCCACTTTGCCATTGTGCCTGGCTCAGAGCCTACAAAGGGCAAGGGAGAAGGCAGGAGACTTAGACTCTACCAGACAAAGTTCCCATCAGGAGAATGAGGCTGAAATCTGCATGGCCAGTTATCTGTAGCAGGGTGACTGTCCGCACTTACCAATGTGCGTCCTCTATCCTATTCGACACTCCGCATACTCCATTTCTGCATATTATACTCAATACATGCAGAAACATCTCTCACTGTGATCCCCTCCTGAGTGCCCAGCACAGGACAGAGAGAGGTGTCTGTTGGCAGCCTGAGGATCCACTGGATGGACTCTCTAGAGACATTCCCTGTGTTTTTGTGTGTGCAAGTGTGTTATCTCTTTGTGTGCACAAGTGTGTGTGCATGTGCACGTGAAACCCACACTCCCAGCACCAGATCTCCCTGCCCCTCTTTCGCACCTTTCTCGGTGCCAAAATAACCTTTTCTAGGTGTTCCAGGCAGAGTTTGTCCTCTAGATCCAAGGCTAAGCAAGTTATGCCTGTGCCTCTCTGTAAGATGCCCACAGAAGGAAACACAAGAAGGAGGCAAGGGAGGGCCATTGGAAAAGCTTCAGTACTCATCAGATGGGTGGCAATGCCAGGGCTGGTCTACCCTCTGCCTCTGAACTGACTCTTCAGTTTCCTGGCTAATACATAACACTGGGAGCTAAGCGTGGGAACAAGAAGAAAGATGAGCAACCACAGTGGGTTTCACTTCGACCAGCATTTGCGGAACCCTAGCTCTGGGTTATGCAGAGTGCTCAGCCCTGGGGAGATGCCAAGAGTAGGCGGGGCACGCCTCTCCACCTCTGATCTGCAAAGATGACATAGGGAAAGACTGTTCACAGGTGCACAAAGGACCGACCCCAGAGACCAGGCTCCAGCAGGGCTAGCTGGGGGAGCAGGCAAGGCGGGGCTCCTTTGAGGCCAGTAAGGGAACAATGGCCCTGATAGGTTGTGCTAGCCAGCTGTGTGGTCAGAACTTGGGGTGGGGGAAGGGAAGGTCACTGTGTTCAGAACAGAGAAGGAGTGAGCCTTGTCAGGTGCCCAGCCGAGGCGTGATAAGCGAGGGGTTCTGGAAGACGGTGGGGGAGATAGCATTATGAAGATGAGATTGCAGGGGACTCCTGCAGGTGAGATAGGGTCATTCCGCAGAGTCCTACAATTGACAGGGAATGCTGGAGTTCCAGTCAGGAGACCCAGGACATAATTAAAGCCTGGAAAGGACAGTCACCCTTCTAGGTGGAAAGCGGCCCCAGAGAGCTCCTTCTGTTTCAGATTATCTGCAGCAAGAGAGGTTCTGCTAAAGCCACCAGGCCCAATTTAGGTCTTCTGCAAGTAATGGGTTCTAGCTGGCTATTTAGGCAAAGAGGAACCTGGGACAAAGAAGCTCTGTTGGACTTCCAAAGAGTCCAGGGCAGGGTGTGGTGGCTTCTGGGAATGGTATCCTGGATGTTCCCAAAATCCAGGGTCCAGTGTCATTCTTGTAAAGTCTGTGCCAACCCCTACAGCCCCCGTGCAGAGGGCTGCACAGACCCTTCCTAGATAGTGACTGCCCCAAGTCTCAAGATTACACCTCTATACAATGGGTTAGGATCCTGGGGGTTAGATCTGCGCTCCCCATTGGGGATCTAGTTGGCCAGTCTTGGACCCATCTAACAGGAACGATCTGGTCACATCTCAGTGTGGAGATACAAAGCAGCAGTAGCAGCAAACAGTTCCACACAGCTCCGAGTGCATTAGTGGGAGGAAGTAGGGAGGGTACATGCATGTGAGAGTGCGGGTGTGTGCCACCATGTGGATGAATGTGGGGGGCCAGAGCAGAGTTCTGTATGTCTTTCTCTATTGCTTTTTGCCTTATTGTCTTGAGACAGGATTCCTCAATGAACAAGAAGGTCTCCTTTGCAGCTAGCCATGCCTTCAAGGGAGTTCTTGGGCTCCCTACATGCCCAGTGTTAGGCTTTCCAGCCCTCATAGTTATGCCTAGCTTTCAGTGTGGGTGCTATGGCGTCAAACTCATGTCCTACTGTTTGTACAGTAAATGCTCCTACCCACGGAACTATCTCCAAACACCAGCCTGAGTTCTTTTCAGAGATCTCTACTTAGGTGACACTAAGATTCTTGATATTGTCCCAGAAAAGAATTTGAAGCAGATGACTATGAAGCAGAGGTTTAGTTTACTAAGAAGAGGTTCTAAACACAGGTTTAAGCATGAGCATTAGGGAGAATGTTTTGAATAATAGGATTCTTTCCACGTTTGGTAGAGAGATATGCTGAGGGGGACTTTAGCTCCTTAATTAACGCTGTGGGGGGAGTTGGGACAGGAGATCCTACAGCAATGGGGAGAAAAATGTGACTCCTTATGCTTATAGACTTTAGAGGGGAGGGTCTCTGAGTTTAAGGGTATGTGTGGGTCTCTGAGGTTAGCAGATTAGTAGAAGAATATACAGCTGTCATTACGAAATTAATCCTGTGGTCCTGCCCTACCTAGGGGTTGTTTCTTGTTAGGAGTTCAGCAGTTTAGGGAAGGTACTAGATAGGATGTCAACAGTCAGTCAGGTGTGACTGATCCCCTCTGCGGAGGCACCCTCTGAGATCTCCCGGACAAAGCAGGCTTACGGAAAGCATAGCACGCACCCAAGTGTGGGCTGCTCAAGAGTCACATTTTGGTGGCTTTCAAAGTCACACTATTGAAAGGGTTTCTAAGTGACTCTCCCCTTTTCCTCTGTCTTCTTCAGTGAGGTCACAGGGCAGCTTCTGAGTCTGGATGGGATTCCAGACTGCTTAGGAAAAACCACTGGTCGTGAGGTTTGCACAAGGAAGCTTAGACACTTTTACTGTAATGAATCTTTCAGTCATGTTTATAGATTTCCAGAAATTGTAGATTAATATCTGGGAAAGGAGAAGGTTATACTCAAAGGGCATCTACTCTTAGTCCTTAAGCATGCTCTGTTGCTATTTTAATATTTTTATTTGAAATATCTCTACATAAAAGAAATATTATTTCTAAGGAGACAATCTTATACCAACACATGTTATTAGCTATATAGAAGTTTTCAACTTTTAGCAGGTAGAAGACATCAAGGAGACCCTGGAGTGAGGCCCCTTTCCTTTCGCATGCACCCTTAACTTCTCCTGCCTCAGAAATGAATTCCTAAATCTGGATCTGACCCCAGCAAAGTACAGGTGGTATTGAACATGTGAGTCTTACATTCAGACACACCCACATATAACACATGTACATAGACAGCATAGATATGTACATATACATACCTACAAACACACATGACATGCACATACAGACACATATACTCCTAACTTATTTAGTGAAAATGGTACCCATGTGTGTCTTTCCAAAATCATCTGCGTTTGCATGTACTCCTGCCTACAGTACAGCTGTCAATGCATGGCACAGTGAGTTTCTTAAGTTTTGTTTGGTGCCCAAGAGTCTTGTCAACAATGTGACCTCTTTACAGTGTTCAGTTTATATAGTCAACACCATCCAGGTAACTGTGCACCACAGTCCCCTTCCTTCTCCTAAAGACTGCCCAGGTCAGTGTGTGTGCCTGGCAAGTCACACAGAGGACAAAGAGACCACTTTAGACTTAGCAGCTCCCTCTTTAGCCTGAAGACCTTCTTCCAAGCCAAGTCTTGCTGGTGTCCCTGTGTAGTATTTCCACCAACGGAAGTCAAGCAGGCTGTTATGGCCTAAACTATGCCCCCACCTTACCCTCACCATTCACACACTAAAGCTCTAACTCCCAGGACCTCACAATGTGATTGTGCTTAGAAATAAGAACTTTAAAGGGATAAGTTAAGCTGAGGCTACAAGAGAGGGCTCCGATTCAATGTGTCTGGTGGTCTTAAGAAGATAGGGCACAGGACCCTAAGGACATGGCAGAGGGAAGAAGAAGTGCCCACATGCAGAGGAGACAGCCTCATTAGAAACCGACGACACTGAGACCTTGGATTCTGCGGACTCCCAGCCTCTAGAACTGGGAAGTCCAGTTCTCTTCTTTAAGCCACCTCTCCTGGAACGACAGACCTCATAAACTAACAATAGCAGTAATGACAATCACAATTGTGTCAAAGGGAAAGGAAGTCATTACTTGTTAAGCAAAGCTGAGCAGCCACACCTGTAGATGGGTAGAGCTAGCACCAGCTCTGAAGCTGACAGGTGTACATTATCACTTCTGCCTCCAGACCCGGCTCCAGCAAACCAGCTGTCCTGGTCTCGTTCCCGTTGCAGTGCTGGGATACCCTGTCAGAAGCAATGTCGGGGAAGAAGTGGTTTTTGCTGCAGTTACAGGTGCAAGAAATTGAAGCAGCCAGTCACATCTAGTTGAGAGCAGAGAGAACGATGAGCTCCAGGTTCAGCCGGAAACCCTGTCTCCAAAACTAAGGGGCAGACAGATGGTGGAAGACAGTTGACACTGACATCTGGTATCCACATGCACTATACACACCCTCATGATCATACACACACAGAGATTGCATATGTACTAAACATATAATTTTTTTTCTTATTGCTGCTTGCTGCTCCCTAAATAAGTCCTTGTCCCACTATTAACATGGCATCTGCATTGTATCAGGAACCATAAGTCACCTAGAGATTATCTTCAGTATATAGGAGAGTATGCAAATGCTATATGCAAATACCACCCAGGGACTTAAACATCTGGACGTTTTGGTTTTCTCAGTGGTCCTGGTCCCAACCCCCCAAATGTGTCCTACAGAACATCTGTACATGAATCACAAAGGCATGACCAGGCACACGTTAGTGTCACAACACCCACTGTAGAACATAGCCACTTCAGAATTTCCCTGCGCCCTTCTAAGCTCACCCCACCCATCACTCCTACTGAACTTTGGATGAATGTTCTCAAAGGTAGTGTGGCTGATTTCACTCAACACATGTGCACGCTCACTGCTTCTAAGGTTCCACTTGGGAAGATTCAAGTATTTGTCTGCTCTGTTATTTGTGGATATTTGGGTAGTTCCTAGTGCCCTGGCTAGTAAAGTAATGCTGTGGTCGTTCTAGGATGTCTTTCAGTGAATGTATACTGTGTAAATCCCGTGAGTGGAATTGTATAGATCTTTTCACCCATTTTGGATGGACACCTAGGAGCAAAACTGTTCGTCAAGTTCCTAAACTTTCAGATAATTTAAGATTGCTTCCCAAAGTTCTATACCATTTTATACTCCTGCCAGCAGTGTATAGGTTCCCAGTGTCTCTGCATCCTTGCCAGCATGTGTTTTTGCCTGACTCTCTTCTCATTAAGCATCATGGATAAGGAGATCTCATTATGATGCACTGAGGTATTTTAAGTCTTCCTTGAGGTAACAAGGTTGAGTGTACTCTCAAAGTATTTGTTAACCACTCAGAGATGCTCTTTTCTGAAGTTTCCACTTAAGCCTTTAATGTTTTCTTTTCCTGTCGAAGTAAGTATTTGCCTTTTTTTTTCCTTTTTATGGTCCTGGGCCCAAACCCAAGACTTCATGTATGCCAAGTGAGTGCTTTACCACTGAACTGTGTTCCCAGCTTTTCTACACCCTTCTTGTTGATTCCAAAAACTTCTTTATATATTGTAGATGTCAGCCCTTTATTGGATATGTGTGTTGTAAATATTATCCTCCAGTTGTGCATATGTGCATTCCTTCCTTCCTTTCTCTCTTTCTTTCTTTCTTGGTGAATATGGTGTGCTGGCACATGTATGCCATATGGAGGCCAGAGGTCAATGTCAGGTGTCTTTCTCTATAGCTTTTTACTTTGTCTTTGGAGATAGATTCTCTTACTTAACCTGTAATTCACTTTTTCAGATGGACTGACTTCCTAGCAAGCCCACGGGCTCCATCTTTTTCCAGCTCTGGCCATTTGAGCTGTAACTACACACACAATCACCGCCCCTGGCTTCTTATGTGGGCACCAGGGAACCAAACTCAGATCCTCATGTAAGCACAGCAGGTACTGTACCACTGAGCCCTCTCCCAGCCTCAACTTTTGCTCTATTAATAAATCTTTTAAACATAAATTTCTAATTTTACAATAGTCACCTTGTTTATCTCTTTTCTTTCTTTCCTCCTTCCCTCCTCTTTTCTCTTTTCCTCCTCTTCCTCATGGCTGTTGTTGCTTTGCTCTTATCTTTCCTTACATGGTTTCTTAGAGGGAAGTCAGAAGTCGTCCGCACACAGTCTTCACAGACACTAACTTTACCATAACATTTAAACACAGTGGCAACTTCCTGTCCCAGAGACTTGCCCTTCCTGGTGCCTCTGCCTGAGCATCTGTAGGTGACAATCGAATGACGATCCAGCGCCCTGTTTCCCACGGTCAATGAGTTCACCTCTGCATGTATGTTCAAAGAGAACAGCCCAGCCGCAGAGATCCAACCTTGTGGTCTGTTCCCTGAGTCAGTCTGAGACTGGGTAGGAACAACAGAGAGCACCTGACCACTTCCCATGGGGATTAGCTACGGAGGGAGGGGAGAGGCTGCATGATGAAAGAGTTGCAGGCAGGAGAGGACTGGAGAAGCCACGGAAGCCTGAAGGGGCTCGGCTAGGCGCCAGAGGTGCGCAGTGCAGCTAATTGGTGTTACTGCCACAGTCTATCCTAGGCTCCCAGTTTACCTTAGCAACAGCAGGGATTTAACCTTCATATTGTTGGAGGCTGCGGAGTGCAAGCTATGATTCTACTGCAGGCTTCCTGCTTTGTAGATGGTGCTTGTCTCGGAGTCCTCTTGTGGTGGAAGGGCTGAGGAGTCTCTCTCTTTTTTATTGTTTTCGATGTGGACCTGTGTGTAGATGTGTGAGTCTGTGTGTGCATGCGCACAGCATGTGGCAGGACATGCATGTGGAGATCAGAGGGAAACCTCAAATGTGGGTCCTCACCTTGTTTGAGAAAATCTCTTCCTCTCTCTACAAAGAATTTCTTCTTCCCTCTCCTCCTCCTCCTTCTCCTCTTCCTCTCCCTCCTTCTCCTTTTCCTTTTCTTTTTTTTTCCCCCCATGTAGCGCTGGCTGTCCTGGAACTCACTCTGTAGACCAGGCTGGCCTTGAACTCAGATATCCATTTGACTCTGCCTCCTGAGTACTGGGATTAGAGTTCTGAAATTAAAGGCATGTGCCACTACTGCCTGACCAAGAATATGTTTTATTCTTTCAAAATTCTGTACATGAAAACAATGTATCCTGGTCATACCCTCCCTCATTTCTTGCATTCTCTCCCACACCTACTATGTACCCCAACAAGCCCTTCTCACTTTCTCACCTTCACACACACACACACACACACACACACACACACACACACACACACACACACACGAGTTGACTGACCTTCTTGGCTTGCTCTTGTATAGGTAGTCATCACTGCAGAGAGTTCATGAGTATAACTGCCATACCATGTCCAGAAGACAACATTTCACAACATTCTTTGCCATGCCTTGGCTTTTACATCTTTCTGCCCCCTCTTCCACAGAGTTCTCTGAGCCTTGGTGGGGTGGGAGAGTTGATAAAGCTGTCTCACTTGAGGGTAAGCATTAAGTAGTCACTTACCTTACAACCCTTTGATGGGTTGAGTCTCTGCATTAACTCATTACCATGGCAAAGGGAAGTTTTTTTTTGAAGGTTGAGGGAAGGCAGAACAGATCTATAAATATAAACATAATACATAGAAGGCAATTTGATAACTGTTCTATTTAGAAAGACAACAGTATAGTAGATTTCCCTCTAGGGCCTATGACCTCAAAGCAATGGGCTTTTGGCTAGATTTACAGTATCAGCCATGAATTTCTTCCTGTGGAGCTGGCTTCTAATCTAACCAGAGAGTTGCTGATTGCCCCCATAAACTTCATGCCAATGTTATACCCATGGGTACGTCTTGCCAGGTAGGTTGCTACTGTAGCTTGCAATGTTTACTGCTAGTTAATACCACCAATGAATTTTCTTCCCAGTAACCTGCATAGTACCATTCAGCACCGTTACAGTCAGAAAGGAGGACATTTTCAGTTTGATTTTGAGATGTGTCCTTGCTTAGTAATTGCTGCACACACCAGGCTGGCCGGCCAGCAAGCATCCAGGCATTCTCTTGTTCCTACTTCCCATCACCCCACAGGAGTGCTGGGATTAAATACGTTCTCACTACAAGTCCAGTTTTCACATGGTTACCAGGGATTCAAATTCAAGTCCTCAAGAGTAACAAGTCTTTCTCTGTCCCACCAGCCAGCTCCCAAATAATGACACAAAGACATATTATGAATTATGAAACTTGGCCTTTAGCTTAGGCTTGTTTCTAACTAGCTCTTATAATTTAAATTTATCCTGATTTTTATTAATCTACGCTCTACCATGTGACTTTTACCTCTATTCCATTCTGTGTGTCCAACTCAGTCCCCATTTCTCTGCCGCCTAAATTCACCTCCAACTTCCTCTCTCCCTGCCTGGAAGTCCCGTCTAGACTTCCTGCCTATCTACTGGCCATTCAGCTCTTTATTAAACCAATCCCAGCAATATATCTTCACAGAGTGTACAAATACCCCACAGCACTCAGCCTTGCCTAGCAAGCCCTTTTACTCCCGGAACCAACTCTCCAGCTCCCTGGGGCCTCTTTCACAAGGGTACTATTCTAATTATGGGGCCCTGCTCTCAGAGGCCTGCCTCAGCTGCAAATATCACTGTGGGGTGAGGATTCCTCTTAGGAATTTTGTGTAAAGAACACTCAGACTTCTGTGCCCCCGAGCCAGAGTCTTCGGCTTGCCCCTGCCAGTGTCTCTCATAATGTGGGATTTCCCCTCTGTAGTCTGTGAATACCATTGGTTAATAAAAAACTGTCTTGGGCCTGAGCAAGGAACAGAGGTAGGTGGGGAAAACTAAACTGAATGCTGGGAGAAAGAAGGAGGAGTTAGAGAGAAGCCATGTAGCCCCGCCGGAGACAGACACCGGAACTTTAGCCGGTAAGCCACGGCCTCATGGTGACACACAGATTAATAGAAATGGGTAAAACTAATATGTAAGAGTTATCCAGTAAGAAGCTAGAGCTAATGGGCCAAGCAGCGACTTAAACAATATAGTTTCTGTGTGATTATTTCGGGGCTAAGTGGCCGGAAACCAATAAGCTGGCCCCCTATAAAACTCTCAGAGGTAACTTCATTTGGGAGAGAAGCCGTGCAGTGGCTTTAGATCTAGGAAGAGCTACTTTCTCAGTCAGGACAGCAGCTACTGATATAGATGCCCCCACTGCCCCCTCCCCATTCTGAGAAACTAAGTAGCTCTCAGCCCTCCGACTACCGGTCTATCACAATCCACACTTCCACTCTGGTTCTGCTTCCTGAACTACTGAACCCGGAAGGCCTGGCATCATGTGAAGAGCCAGTGGGCGAGGAGACTGAGAACGACAGAACCCACAGAACCCAGCACTCTCAGCAGAGCACAGTGCAGGCAGGGACTTCATGCCCAGCTTTCTAGCATTGCCTTGCTCAGCATTATTTTTTCTTTCTTTCTTTCTTTCTTTCTTTCTTTCTTTCTTTCTTTCTTTCTTTCTTTCTTTTTTGCCTTTTGAGACAAGGTCTCTCTATGTAGCCCTGGTTGTCCTGGAACTCATTACGTAGTCCAGGCTGGTCTTGGCCTCACAGAGATGTACCTGACTCTGCCTCCTGAGGGCTGAGGCTAAAGTGCATGCAACCACACCTGACCCTGCTCAGCTTTTTGAGCCTGGCCCCAAGGATCTGTGACCTATAGAACCCCCTTTGAGCTGGCTGTGGCTCACAGCACTTCCTTGGCAAGGTCTTGCAGGCCCACACTGTCTTCAGTGTCTGACTACAGCTTCCCCCCTAAGGTCAGGCAATGTGACTGATTTAGGATGAGCTTTTAGGCTCTGTGGATGGCAAATTAGTGAGTAGATAAGAAAGAAAGGCTGAATAATGACAGGCTTGCCTGTGGGGAAACCCAAGTGGCTGGTGGAGGAGGGGATGGCTTTCTCTGGAGGCCTTTTGCCATGCCCTCCAGGCATCTTTGGCACCCTTTTAAAAAGATGTGTATGGGTGTTTTACCTGCATGTGTGCCTGTGTATTACTGTGTGCCTGGTGCCTGTGGAGGGTGTCAGATCCCCTGGAACTGGAGCTACAGATGGTTTTGAGCTGACTGTGGGTGCTGAGGTCCTCTGAAAGAGCAGCTAGCATTCTTAACTGCTGAGCCATTTCTCCAAACCCACATGTGTCTGTTTCCCAAACATTTCCCTAACTCCTGACTACAGCGTCCTTCTGCACCAATTGGTCACCACAGATGTGTGAGGCAACTGTGCTGTCGGTGGCACGGACCCCGGGCTGAAGGCATGGAACACAGGGCTGCACGGACCCCGGGCTGGAACACAGGGCTGCAGCTTACAACCAGCGCTATTTATGGGGGACTACTGACAAAAAAGGGGGCTATGTGGTCGCACAAATTTGGAAAAATCCACGTTTGAGCAGATTAAACAGCGTTCTTCACAGTGGAGTTGCTCAGGTCCTGGAAGGAGAGACACACTAGCTGCAAGTCCCACACTGAATCACCATAAAATCTTTCTTTTCGGAACCATTTAGCAGAGTTTGGAAGTTGGTCAGTGATGATTTCAGACATATTTAACTGATTTATCCTTGCATATGTAATGTAGGCATGAGATTCAGTAGATTCCTGGTACCAGATTTCGTAGGTTCCTGGGCCCAGGCAGTGACTGGAGAGCCCAGTAGGCTTATCACAGCCAGTGGAGAACCTTGCTGTGGCCTCTGGGGTGGCAAGCATCTTTAGGGGGGCAGGGTAGGAGGTATGGGTCCATGGGCAAACCGCCTGCTGCACAGACATGAGTTCAGATCCCCAGGACCCACGTATAAAAGACATACATGGCCACAAGTATCTCTAATGCAGAGAGGTAGAGACCTCTGACCTTCATATATATATACATATGTGCATACACATGAACATGTAAACACACACACAGCACACACACACACATGCACACACACACACACACACAGAGGGGGGCTAGCTTGAGGCTGCAAAGAGTCAGTGCTGTTTGTTTGCAGGAAGGCTATGGTGAGTTTGTGGCAAATCCTCCAGGAGAGGAGGCAGCTCAGAAGCCCCAGTTCCTTCTCACTTCTCTGGGGAACAGAGAACAGACTTTCCCTGGAGTGGGTGGAGTGATGCCAGGCAGGTAGTGAGGTAGGGGAAAGGAATGGGTTTATTAGCGATCTGCTCTTGCCTAGCAACTTAAAACTACAATGTCTATTCTCTCACCTGGCTCCTGAGGGTCTGGAATCTTGGCAGTGCTGAGCTGGTGGGCTGGCTCAGCATCTCTCCCACAGATGGAGGCAATTCTCAGTGGGGCTTCAGCATCTGAAGGCGGACAGGTACCGGAGGGGCAGCCTCCAAGTTTATCCTGGTGGTCTGGGCTTCCCTCAGGTCTTGCCACATGCACACCTGCACAGGGCTGTGGAGTGACTTCATCCCACGGCAGCTGGTGGCCTCCACAGTGAGTGATCCAAAGAGAAGCAGGAGAGGAATGTATCATCCCCGACTGACCCAGTTTTAAAATCTCACACAGGCAGTTTTGCTGCACTCTTTCATTCTTAAGCTGTTTTATGTTATGGTGTTTATGAGTAACAGTCAACCCTTCGTACCTTCATAACCATCTGTGTCGGCTTACCTTCACTGTCAGCTGGACTGGATACGATCCTGTATGTGCTTTCTAAGAACTGTAACTGCGGAGGGAGACCCATCCGGAATGTGGGCAGTTCCATCTCGTAAGCTGGGGGCCCAGTCTGATTCAAACACATATATTCATCTATCTCTGCTTCCTGACTGTGGGCACAATGTGACCAGCCACCTCACGCTCCTGGCCACATTTCCACCGTGATGTACTGTACCCCTAAAGTGTGACCCAGAAGAAACCCTTTCTTTCGTAATTTGCTTTTGGCAGGCCTTTTGGCTCACAGCCACAAGAAGAGTAACTAGCATACTATCCATGAACCCAACCAACTGTGGATAGAAAACATTCAGAACAAAGGCTGTGTCTATTCTAAACACATATTGACCGTTTCCTGTCTGTGGGGCAATGTAGAGCAGTGAGTATTCATGTAGCATTTACCTTGTGTTAGAAATTGCATACAATCCATGATTCAAAGTCTACAGGTGGGCTGTGTGGATTCTGTGGAAGTACTATCCCATTTTATACAGAGCTCTTAAACGTCTCCAGATTTGGATATATCAGGAAGATGCCAGCACCAACTGCTGAGGGACTCTGAGAAGTGACCATATGGCGTAATAAAATTTACGTGATGTCACCACACCAACTTCACAGTGATTTCATTTTCTTCAAATGATTTAATTTCAATGAGGGACTCACATACACACATTCTCACAGCATGCTGTTTCTTATGCATAAATAGTCAAGCCCAGAATGATCCATTTTGTTTAATGAACTCAAAATACAATTAAATAAATAGTATTGGACTTATTTATAAAAGTTAGCTTTCCAGATTTGTTTGAAAAGTTTTTAGAGTAATTTAATTTAATTAACATATTTTATTATACAGCTTATTTGCTTAGGATATTTGGTATAGCATTCACAGACAAAGGACCAAAGGAATTTCCCCAAACAAGAGAGTCTTATTAAATGCTTTATTATTATTTCAAGAAGTGGGAAAATCTTCACATGAAAATTCTTTCCTAATTTCCTGGGTTCATAGTACCTGTGAAGTCCTGAAAACTTCCAAGTCTCCTGAAAAGGCAGAGTGCCATGTTGACATAGAGCATCTGGATCTTCTCATCCAGATGGTGGTACTACGGTTTGGATATGTTTGTGACCCAGTTTCCATCCTCCAGGCGCTCACAGACCCCATATGAGCATATGAGCATCTCCTGGGGGAATCCCAGACATCAGTAATGACTTTGCACACTGCCAAGATCCTCCACTCCTATTGCTGGGAATGAGTCCCTCCACGTAGCTCACACTCAGAGAACAGACTGACCACAAGACTTACCAAAAGCTTGTGAACATATTTAACTGCCACAGGGGGACAGCGGTCTCACTTGGGTTCAGATAACAGCAGTTGGGTCCCGTGAGTTACCACCTCTTCAGTTTAGTCTCTCTAACATGGTTTGGCGATGACTTTCTGTGTCATTATATGCCATCCTAGGACAGGGACACTGGAATGGAATCTAGCTGGACCAGTTCATGTCTCCAGGACTCAGTTTCCCTGTGTGTACCATCTCCTATCTCCTAGGGACATGGCACAATGAAGTGGTGACCTGTTGACGGGGCTCTCAGCTGAAACTGAAGCACAGGCTGGTAGGAGAGCTTCTTCCCCTTCACACACACTCTTGCAACCCCACAGAATATTGTCTCGGCCTTAGTTATTTGGGTAAGAAAACGTCTGTGAACACACTAAATTTGGATGCGTAGAAAGTATCCATCTATTCCTAGGATCGAACTGTGACTCCAGAATGACATCATGCGCTCTTCCACCGTGACCACCATTGCCTGGCGTGACAACTGCCGGAGGGAGAGCCTCTGTGCAGAGCTGCAGCAGGGTAGAGGGCTCTGACACTGTCTGTCATTCTGGGAGATGGAGCAGATAAGAGCTTTCACCTGCCGGAAGATCAAAGCTCAAAGGCTAGCTTGCCACTGGACCCTAGTAGGACCAACTTAGACCCAGGAAGTGACACTAAGCCTGCCGGTGCTATTGGAGGAGCAGAGGAACTGCAGCAGGCTCAGCACCATGGTCAAATGTGACAACCAACTTAGGGCTGACACCATAGGCTTGGGGGTGTGATAGGACACATCTATTCCTTAGTTACTTCTGTCAGACTCCTCCCATGGGAGGGCAAGGATCCCTACCCCCCCTCCCATTCAGTTAGAGGCCTCTGCATGGAGGCCTCATTCCCAGGATACCTCTGTCCCAGCTGGGTGGATGGCCGGGTGTGCTTTTCCACAGCTAGACTTCAGCAGACCTCAGTGTGAAGCAGTCAGGTGGAGGACTGAACCTTGATCTGCCTGGATCAGAGGACGGCGTGGGATCCTAGACAGCTCGAGTTGCTGTGTAGCAATCCATCCAGACACAATGGCGTAAATTAAAACAGCCAAGCTGTTTCCACTTGGGGCCATACCTGGTTAAAGCTGGGTGACGACTGAGCCCTGGCAGTCTGAAATGCATTGTTGCTTGTGTGCTTTGTAGAGAAGGCTCAGATATCCAGGGCTCCTTCTTCTTCCTTTCTTGGGTCTACACTCCAGGGTGAACAACCTTCTTCTGGATACTTGAAGCATCTAAAGGAGGGTTCTGAGAGACAGGCAAGAACCTAGCCAAGATGCCATCTTCCCTTCCTTACAGAGATGGCTAACTCAGGAGGCCCTTTCTGTGGTCCTGGTGACAGGCAAAGCCTCTGGTTTGCAGCAGTCCGGAGCCATGGAAGGTGAAGGAGTGATAACGAGAGCAATAGATCAGCTCAGAGGTGGTCAGCGTGGAGGAGAAGTGGGGGCAACTTGTAAGCTGCAGGAGGCCTGGCTGAGGATTTGGAACTGGGATGGGGAGAAGAAGGTCGGAGGGAGAGCATTAGGGAGGATGTGAGCCCATCAAACAGGTTCACTGGTGTGAGAAGTCCCTTCAGAGATTGGAAAGGAAGCTCAGTGCTTAACAGTATGGATTGCTTGATTGCTCAGGTTCAACTTCCAGTGCCCACTTCAGGCACAATCACCTGCAATTCCCAGCCTCAGGGAGCCCCTGGCTTCTCAGTGCCCATCTCTGTCCGGGATTTCCTCACATTTACTTGTTTGTTTATGTGTGGGGGGCCATGAATGGGTGTGTACCTGCTGTGGTGTGCATGTGGAGGGTAGAGGACAAACTGAGGGAGTGGGTTTTTCCTGCCACACTGGGTCCAGGCTGTCAGGCTTGGAGGAAAGTGCCTTTACCAGCTGAGCCGTCATTTCAGCCCTATTTTGGGTTTTTATTTAAAAATGAAAAACAAACAAACAAACAAAAACATGGACTGTGGTTAAGGAATGACTATTCGTGTTCTAGAATATTCCTAGAGCTGGTGCCCAAACTCTCAGTATGACTGCATTTGGAGCCAGGCTTCAGGGAGGTGATTAAGGTCAGATGAGTTCATAAGTGGAGTTTCAATATGATAGGGATGGTGCCTTATAAGAGAAAGGGACACCAGAGGCCTGCCCCTCATCTCTGTGCACCTAGGACAAAGGCCATGTGAGGCCACCGTGAGAAGGCAGCCACCGAGAGGGGCTCCCTGGAACACTTGGATCTGGAGTCTCCAGCCTCCAGAATAGTGAGACTACAATTCCATTGCTGAAGCCACCCAGCCTGTGGAACTTTGTCCTGGCAGCCCCACAGCAGTCGGACACAGCTGTCAGTTTACTTTTTAATGCTTGCGTTTCTTTGAGAGCCTCTTTATTCCGAGGTTGTTTTGTATAGCCACTAGGGAGTCACAGGGCTCTGTGTGAATCTATCAAATGCAGAGCACATAGGCTTCACGTGCCCCAAGTGAGGATGATCTCTGCCTTGGTAAACCATAGGCAAAAGTGACAGAAGAGCATGGGATCTCCTGAGAATCTGGGTGTGAGTGGTAGACCCCTCCACACACACACACACACCAACAACAACCATGCCCAGGCAGAGGCCTCATCATTGTGTTCATGAACTTAGCTTGCAATGAAACAAGCAGGCAAGGATTTTGATTTTGGAGACACTGCAGACAAGCTATAGGGCGTGGGAAAGTTACTTCAAGTTG
Organism: Ondatra zibethicus; assembly: GCA_004026605.1. Taxonomy (NCBI): domain Eukaryota; kingdom Metazoa; phylum Chordata; class Mammalia; order Rodentia; family Cricetidae; genus Ondatra; species Ondatra zibethicus. The sequence goes on along the minus strand of PVIU01027359.1, from coordinate 2,778 downwards.
TCTGAGCCTCAGTTTTCTCCTGCGTAATATGAGGGGAATAACATCATCACCTCTTGGGGGTGCTGTGAGGGCCAAAAGAGCTTGCATACACCAAACATTTAGCATGGCGTAGCATAAGACAACGCAACCCAGAGCTTGCTGGGTGTAATCACCAAGTTCCAAATCAAGAAGAACCATTGTGAAGCACTCTTTAAGAATGAATACTGGAGGGGAAAAGCATGGCTTCCCTTCAACTCTCACTTGAACACGCTACAGTGGAGGGCATTGACTAAACTGCCTGCTTCTACTGCCTGCAGGGGCCACAGTAGCAGGGACCACCCAGGCCAGCTGTAGGAGCTATGCCTGATACTAGATGGAGACCCCTTGGGGGTGGCTTTCTGGATCGCTAGATTTTCTAGTTTTGCTACAAAGACTAGAAAATTAATTTTCTTCGAGGAGAAGCTTTTGAATTTTTAGCTGGTACAAAAACTGCAGAGACTACACAAGAGCAGGGCAAGGTGGCCAGTTTGTGCCTAGGACGGCTCGGGAAGGTCAGCATGGGACAGGAAACATCTTCACCAAGTTCCCCCCTTGCTACCCTGAGGTAATGGTGGAGGGATGAAGGAGAGAGATCTCCGTGGAAGAGGAGACTGTGTTTTGGCGGGAAGACAAACCTTCCATTCACCCTGGGTAGTTTTTGGAGAGTGTGACAAGAGGTCACGTGCTCAAAAAGCAGCTATTAGCATCCAGTGTCCCCTCTGCTCTGCACATCGGTTCTCTGCCATTTCCCTCAGCAAAATGTGCCTTCAAGAAAGGTCCCAAGCCCACCTCCATGGTAGCAAGTCCTCCTTCCTGTGGGGCTTTGCTTTCTGTGGGGCAAAGGCCTGTGGAGCCCGTGGAGAGAGCTTCTATATTCCCATCTCCAGCACCAGCTGGCAGCTGTGACGGGATTCCAGGCGATGACCTCATGAACCTGTACACTGTCATTACCATCCCCAGCGCTGCCAGCCAAACAACAGAGCTCCCACTTCAGCGTGACCTACTTCTGGCTCTGAAATCACCCTCCTAGACGGCTGCCTCCTTCATTCCAAAGCACGAGTTGCAGGGAGAACACATTAAGGAGTATTTGTCCCTCACATCCCACTGAAAGCAAAATTACACTGCAAGCAACCAGAGCTAAGTGTGGGGGTTGTAGAGAGAGGCCAATGACTGCTATGGGGGCAGGAACTGCTCTCCAGAGTGAACAGACACACACTGCCAAGGAATGAAGATATGGGACGAACTGCTCAGCAGCTCTGCTCCTCAGACAGAGATTCAAAATGGCGCCACACGTGTGCTACTTAGGATTCTCTATGTGAACAGATCTCCAACTGGATGGATATATTTTACACAGTACATTGATTAGACTGGCCTAAGGATGCACATAGTCCAGCAATGGTCTGTGTGCTAGTGAGGCTGAGAACCCAGTAGCTACTTCTCAGTCCACCGGGCTGGACACCTCAGCAGCCCCCATCTGGTGCTGAAGGTCTGAGGAATCCTGGAGAGTCGCTGGTGTTTTGTCCTTGCAGAGAAGCCAGAGAAGATGGGTGCCAAGATCAGCGGCAGAATGGGAAGAACACATTTACTAGCAAGAAACAAAGGCAGTCTGGGAGTGCTGATACATTTCTTATTGGGACTTTAAGGCCAGCATGATCTACAGATGGAACTCCAGGGCCATATAGTGACACTCTGTATCCAAAACAAAAACAAAACAAACAGAAAACAAAGGCAGAAGGGTGAGGTCCTCTGAGCTCTTTCTGTCCAGGCTGCTGTGGCTGACAGGTACTGTCCACTGGTACTTTCTCACAGGCCTGCCCCGTCTCTTAGTGACCTCTAGATCCAATCAAGTTGATAGCCGAGATAAGCATCACACAGTGAGAGCCCAAACTGTGTAACCTCATGAATCCTCTATGGACTCTGTGACCTCAACATCCCAAACTGTGAGTGATTGGAGATTTAAAATAAGGTTGTGGGTGGATCCTAATCCAGACTGGCCAGAGGAGTCATAAGGGAGGATGCCTGACTTTGAATCTGAACCCAGAGCCTGGTGTCGAAGGTTTCCTGCCCATGGGATGCCTTTGAGAGCTGGTGGCCCTTTAAGAGGTGGTGCCTACTGAGAGCGTTGGAAGAAAGTGGAATCTGCTCCTTCTTTGGGCCCTGGGATAAAAGAGATGTTTGCTCTAGTGTTCTACCTTGATGTGCTGCTAGGGGCCCAGAGCAATGGGCTACCTGACCACCGCCTGACACCCCCACTGAGCCATAGTGACCTTTTTCTCCTCATTTATTGGCTTATTGAAGAGATTTGTCACAGGAATTGAACTCTGGCTAACAAAGGAAGGTCGGGCACATGGGAAACACCAGCAGGGCACATACAGAGGGCAGATCATGTGAACAGGTAACAAGAGGGCATCTGTCTGCAAGCCAAGGGGAGAGGCCTCCCACGAGCCAAACTTGTCAACACCTCGGTCTCAGATTTCCAGTTTCCAGACCTGTAAGAAAGTAAATTTCAGTTATTTAAACTGCTCAATCTGTGGTATTTTGTTATGTGAGCTCTAGAAAACCAATACATACACCAAAAAAAAAAAAAATTGATTTCTTTTAATTAGCTGGCTAGGATCCAAATCAGCTGGCTTCCATTGCTACTGCTGGTGCCGGGAAGTTCAGAGCCAAATGACCACAATGACTGGAGTGAGTCCACTTTTGGGGAATATGATACCTGATCAGGTTAGGAGTGGGGGCGTGGTGAGGGGTATGGAGGGT
>PVIU01027358.1:0-20613 GCA_004026605.1 Ondatra zibethicus | reverse complement strand
CCCCCATCCCTCCCGGCCTAGGAAGGAGTGCATTCAAAAAGACTCGGTTCTCAAAAAGATAATACATGCAGAAGAAATAGGTCCTGGTGTCATTGTTGATGGGTTCTCCATCTGCCAACTTTCGCCGCCACATTCAGAGAGTCTGGTTTGATCATATGCTCATTCAGTCCCAGTCCAGGTGGATTGGTGCGCTCCCATTGGTTCAGGCACACTGTCTCAGTAGGTGGACCAGCCCCTCACGGTCCTAACTTCCTAACTCATCTTCTCCCACCTTCTGCTCTTCACCTGCACCTTGGGGCCCCAATCCATTGCTCTGATGTGAATGTGGGTCTCTGTCTCTATCTCCATCCATCGGATGAAATTTCTATAATGGTAATCAAGATAATCATCAATGTGACTATGGTACAAGGCTAGTTCTGGCACCCTCTCCTCTGCTGCCTGAATACCTAGCTGGATTCTTTAGATAGTATCTACACTAATTTCTCGTCGGACATCTAGCTTTCAAATGATTCATCAGTTTCTGTGTGTTGGCTTTTCACTAAGTTTTGATTATGTTTGTTTATGATAAAACATTTTGGTTTGATGTAATTTTTTTTGTCAGTTCTTATTCTGATTCCTGGGGTTGAAGACTTAACTCCCTATCATTCAAGAGATCTCTCTTGAACTTCTCACACAAAACAAACAACAAAACAAAATCAGATTTAAATAGGGACTCCATTTTTTTACTACATTTTGAGATTTTGCTTGCTTGAGTGTTTTAAACAGGGACTCCATATGTACTCAGGCTGGCCTCCAGTTCCTAGGACTCCTAAATGTCCTTACTGTTCGAATTACAGGTGTACACCTCCATGCTCAGCTCCATTTTAAATTTATTATGTCCCATTTTCATATTTCTTACTTGGATATGCTTGAATACATGACAATAACTCTGTTTATAATGTTTCACTCTTTTAGACTTTATAATAAAAATGTGAATGGTTTATGTACCATATTTGTAATTCCAGGGCATGCTTAAATTATCTGCCTAACTGATACTTAAAGCAAGTTTTGCCATTCTCAAGTTTCCTCTTGCTTATTATTACTTCTTTACCTCTCTTTAGCATTTCTTTAATTAAGGAAACATCAGTAATAAAATTAGGTCAGCTTTTGTTTTCTAATAGTAACTTACCTACCTTTAATTTCTAAAGTATTCCTTTATTTTATGCAATGATTTTGTTTGACTGGTTGATGTTTACCACTACAGTGGTGTGAAACCACTTTCAACTCAGCTTATCCATCATGTTTCTGGTAGCTGAGATAACCTGGGCTATTTGCTTCTTTGATATTCTTCCATTGAGACAAACATTTATCTTGCATAATAGAAAATTTGATAAATTATGGTTTAGTAGGATGAGTTATATCTTTTCAAATATATTTATTCTTTAGAAGTTAATACCCATGTATAATGCATTCTGATGATTGCCACACCTTGCCTTCAACTCTTCCTTTCTCCCTGTTAAGACCTTTTCCCATGTTCATGTCCTTTTATTTCATGACCTATAAATTTATTCAGGGTACTTCATATGACCATGGTTATAAAACTATTTATTAAAGTACAGTGTATTCCCAATTGGCTTCACAAACAAATCAATGACTCCACCTACAACATCATCCAGTCATAGCCAGTAGTTCTCCCTTGATGTGCAGTGCTCAATGAGTCTCTCCCACATCCATGACCAAGTGTTAAAAGGTTCAGTCTTCTGTAGAGTGAGTTCAGGTAACCATTATTGCTTTAAATTCATGTTTCAGGTAGTTATGTCATGCCCAGAACATAGCATTCCATAACCTCTTTCTGGCTCTGAAATAATCTAGCACTTACTTTATATTAAAACTCCTTTCAATATTGTCTGAGTTTTAGAAGGAATTATATAAATGCCTGTTTCAGGCTGATCATTCAGTAAGCATGCATTCTTAGTACCTTGATCAGCTATAATTCCTGTTTTAACTACTATTTACTGCAAACAGAAGCTTCTTTGATGAAAACTGATCAAAGGAACATCTGTGTATGGGTATAAATGTAAACAGAAGGAATTTTGACACCATGTCCATTCAGCAAAACAACAGTTAAAATGCTCACTTACCACAATCCCAGGGGCTGTGATCTTCCTGTATATATTTCTGGTCGGATTTCCACTATTACATGTCAAACTTTTCCTTTGGAGTGCACCTCAAGTTCAGTCAGAAAATTATTAATTACTGTAGATGGAAGTTTGGGTCCCACCTGATTTCGTAGTTGTTCAGGCCCAATGAAACACACAGAGTTTTATATAATTATATACTCTTTGGCCTGTTAGCCCAGACTTATTATTAACTAGCTATTATATCTTAATTAACCCATAATTTTTATCTATGTTTAGCCAATGTGACTTGGTACCTTTTCTCAGTAAGGCATGACCATCTTGTTTCCTGTGCATCTGACAGTGGAATGACTCTCTGCCTTTATACTTCCCAGAATTCTCTTAGGCTGGTCACCCTGCCTATGTTTCCTGCCTGGATACTGGCCAATCAACATTTTATTACACCAATATGAGTGACAAATCTTTACAGTGTACAAGAGCATTAGCCCGCAGCAGGATGCCCCATAATTGTCATGACATTATTGCACCAGTAGGTATGACTCTGCTTTTCAGATTGATGATTCAGCAATCAACATCTACAGCTAATTAAAATCATTGGTAGGATTTTAGCTCTCAACAACCTTCATAGCACCTTTTGGCACTATGCATATTAGCCAATGACTAGAGGTAGGTAGGGGTGGGCTTTCAATTATCTTCGTGATAACTTTGATATTCCTCTACATGGATATTGTGTCTTTCTCCATGTTTTTTTCTAATGTTATTCCTTTGAACAATTTTTCTAGTCATTTGATATTCTTAAGTCCACCTTGAGAAAAAAAGTTACTCACATATTTGTTCATTTAGTAGTCTACCAAAATTCCAATAATGCTTATTTGTCTTTATTTTTTTAAAATTCTCCTTAAGCAGTGTATTTTCATTTGACCTGTTTTCTTCCTCACTTATTTTATCTACTATGATTTACTATGCTGTTAATGATTTCTATGATATTTTATATTTTGTTAGTGTATTTTTACTCATTATTTTACCTACTTAATGTAAATTTATTGCCTTTATTTAATTTCTTTTATAGGGTATTGATAATACTTGTGTTTTTTGTTATTATTTATTTTTGTTTATTTTTGCTTCTCGATTTTTTTTCAAGTAGTTATTTTATATTCTCTATTATAGAGTGCCCCATTACTCATTACTATCTGGACTTTCTAATATCATATTCCCAAATTAGGTGTTTTTTTACCTTCATTTATATTTTTGATGATTATTGGTATGAGACATCATCCAGAGAATGAAAAATTAGTATGTTCATCCCATCCTTTATATTTCGATTTTACTTATGTATCTAAAGTCCCAGAATTTCTAGTAGTGCTTATTTTCTCTGACACTGTGGACATTTCTGCTATTTATTTAGCCCTGAAGGGCCTGGTAAGTCTGGGTGTCAATGACGTCTGCAATTTATTGTCGTTTCTTCAGCAGTATCTGGTGGCGAAGTCCAGATTAGTTATAATACCACAGTACCACAATGAACCAGAATGAACCCAGTGTGTGGCCATAAGGGCAGCCCTCACCTGGGACACAGGCTGACCAGGTGACCTTTCATAGTCACTGTCCTGTGTTCTCACACTCTGAAATTTCTCCATACTTTGACGTTCACCATAGTGAGACCAGCTCTAAGTTTTTTGCTATAACTCAGTATTTAGTTCCATTTTCTTCCTGCCATTAAAAAAAATGACTGTAGCCATTTTGTGCTTCCTCAGGTTGAAAAGGTGTGGTTTTGACTACCAACACTAACAATAAAAGATTAACTTCTGTGCCTGTAGTCTAAGTGCCAGAGGACTCTGAAACAGCCTTACTTTTTGAACATCTCTCAGGTTCCTTTTTGTCTTAGTTACTCTACCTGTTGCTGAGAAAAATATTCTACAAAAATAATGTATGGAAGAAAGCTTATTTTTGCTCAGAGTTTAAGGTTACCATCTGCTATGGCCAGGAAGTCACAGCAACTGTAGTTTAGGCAGCTTCTAATATTGCAACCAATCAAGAAGCAAAGAGCAATGAATAAATGTGTTCAGTTTGCCTTTTCTTTTTCAATCAGAGACCTTCTAGAGGTAATGCTACCATTCACAGTGATTGCATCTTTCCACATCATTAACCTAATTTAAATAATTCTCCACTGGCATGCCTATTGGTCTGTCCCATCAAGTTGACCATTGATATTAACCAGCACATTCCTTGGATTGCTGTTAGGATGTAAGGGCCAGCAAGTCTTGCTGTATAGCTATAATTATGTAATCTGTTTGGGTTGAAGAATGAGATCTCTCAGGTTCTAGGGATGGGAAGTGTTGTCGATAAGAATATGACAAAGGAATTCTAAAAAGGAGTCTAATGGTGTCAGTTCACAATCCTTGAGAAAATTCCTAGAGCAACAGAGACAAAATAAACAGCAGAGCAAACAAAAACACAAAGTAGATATACAACTACTTAGAGATTTATTAAAAAATATGACAATAATATTATATATTAATTATATAATTATTAAATAGTAATAATTATAAATATTTATCAACACTGATGTCGAGAATTTACACAACATTTGAAGAGAATTTTGAAAACTTTTATTCACTTGGAAATTTGCAAGCTATAAGACATAATCATCATTGCCTTTAAAATGCTTTTAAGTTGTGGAGACACAGAAGTTGTTGATTTTATTCTAGAGAATGACTTTGAGTAATTTATCATGGACTGTGTAAGCCCCTATCCATCTTGAAAAGATATCAATAGGCATAAGGAGATATTTATGACATTGACAAGTAAGCATTTGAATAACATTTAATTGATCATCCTCATTGCTACAACTCTCACAGTCTATAAACACCCTACATATATGCATGTCATAGAATCTAACTAGGAAAGTAATCTATGAGTCTAGGAATGTGGTACAGGTTTTAAATGAGGGCCTCCAAATCTGTACTTTGTTACTAGACCGTGTATAAGGCAATTCACACAGCTGGGTGAGAAAATAATATTTCCTTTGACTTTGAGTATTCACATCAACAGGAGTTCTTACACAAGTTTATTTATGATAAATCCCTGGTTTATCAAAAAAAAGGAAGAGATAAAATCCCCTGTATTGAAGAACTTGTTTTACTTGCCATATCATTGGATATAGTTTCTTGAGTTAGGTTCCATAGGGAATCCTGATGTTATGCGTACTTTAAGAGAAACCAGCATTAGAGCTGAAAAGTTCATCTGCACTTTAAATGGGAAAACATTACCTTTTGCTGTGGTTTTCCTCAAAAATAGGGAGTAAAGTCCTATTTTTTAGAATCCTGGTAAGGGCTATGCCCCCCCAAGCCTTGATTTATACTAGCTGTGCTAAGTATTGCCCCTTGAGGTTCTTTCTTCAGCTTCGAGTTCTCTAGAGGAGCAGGTTATTATTTGTCTGGTGCATGGTTATAAGTGAGGCTATTCTTGTGCATATACTTATTTTCTCAGGGCCTTTGGACAGTATTTGTTCTATCTATAGGACTAAGTTCTATTAAAAAGTTAAATGGAGGAGCAATAAATCTGAAGGAGAAGGGATGTTAGGAGGGACTGGGAGAAGGGGAGAGATGACATTTTGTGGTTGGAATATATTTCATGAGAGAAGAATAAAGAAAAAGAATTAAATTAAATTAAAGAAATATCTTTGGACATCAACTCAGACCCTACACACTACAGGGTCACATATGGAGACATGGCCTTCTGTTGCGGGCCTGGCTTGGACAGGCCCTGTTGTCACTGAGGGTCATGCTGATGACAGTCTGGTCAGCCACCTCAGACTATGTCAGGGTCCAAAAACCATGCTGTGCCAAGGATCATGCTGATATTGGTGGCTAGTGCTGCCACCTGTAGCCATGGAATTATTTTGGCATATGTCACTGCCGAGGGTCATGTCTGGTCTATGCCCATGTGAAGACCTGGATCTAACATGTTGTCCATGGCTCTAGTTACCACTGAGGGCTGTGAGGATACCCAGGGTATGGCCAGGCACTTGGAACCATGTTGGTGTTTGGGGTCCATATTGCTACTGTGACCTTGCTGATCTGAGTGGTCTGTACTACCACTGGAACTATGGTAGCATCTGGGCCAATGAGCTGCCCACAAAAGTCCTTTTACAGTTTGGGTCTGTGGTGATATTCACTGCCTGTATTAACACTTAGCACTGGAGTCATTGGAACCATGCTGTTTTGAGCAGTCCTGAAGGCATTGGTTCTGGGATGGCTGGTCCTGCCCCTTGCTGGATATTGCAGCAAGCAAGTCAGCCCTACTCCTCAAGGGAGAGCTTGCCCTTGCATTCAGGAAAGATGGTTCCACAAATAACCTGGAAAGCACACTAGAGATGACCCTGTGGTAGTTGATGTAGGTGAGCCTATCCTGAGGGCATGAAAGCTAGAGAGTTGATCCCCCACTCTTCTGCCATGCAGTGGCATGGCTAAGGAAAAGATGCCTTCTTCCCTTTCCCCCCTGCTACTTAGGACAGGCAAGAGAGTTAGCTCTGGTGTCACGAAAGTGAGAGAACCAGACTTGTCCCACATCAGCTACAGACTACAGGAGAACAGGCCCTTCATCTCCCCTGGGCAATTAAGTAGAGCTGACTCTGTTGTCAGGTCTCAGGTGAGCCAGACCTGAGTGGTTGAGAGCAGAAGAGTTGGTCCTGTTGTGGAACATTTGTTTAACCAGGTAAAGATGTGTTACAATCTTTAATGCTGTGGAATATTAGTTTAACTGTGTAAAGGTGTGATACATTTGTTTATGCAGCATTTGTTTATGGTGTAAGGATGTGTGTTTAATAATGCATTGTATTTGTTTCACTTTGCCTGCCTAATTGCATACCTGATTCATCTAATAAAAAGTTAAGCAGCCAATAGCTTGCCAGAAGTGGGATAGGTGCAGCTTCTGGGCAGAGGGAAATGTCCAGTGCCAGCCAGGCAGTTACCAGCCAGTCAGACACAAGGAGTAGTGAAAGTATGATATACAATAGAAAAAAGGTAAAAAGCTCTGAGAGAAAAGGTAGATAAGGAGAAACAGGTTAATTTAAGTTGGAAGCGCTAGCCAGAAAATTGCCTAAGCTAGGCCATGCATTCATAACTAACAACAAATCTCCATGTCATGATTTATGAGCTGGTTGGTGGCCCACAATGAAAAAGCCTGGCACAGGGCCCTACACCTTGCCTGGGCAAACAGTAGAACTGGTCCTGGTGATGAGTGTGGGGGTCTTGGATCTAAGGGCCCGAGAACAGCAGAGCAGGTGCCACTTTCTGATGTAGGCTGCGTTGGGTGAGCTGCATTGGTAGTGCTGCAGAGTTCCTCTGGGTAGTGACGATGAGGTGCATGGTTATAAATGAGGCTATTCTTGTGCATATACGATGATGATGGGAAGCCAGCAAGATGCCAACCCAGCTACCACTCAGACCCAGAACCAGGACTATGAGTTGGCCCACCCCAACATCCACCAAATCACATGTTGGAGCATGTGAGGGGGATAAATCTACAGATTAAACCAGCATGTGGGATTCTCCTCTTTGTGCTGTAAATATCATTGGTTAATAAAGAAACTGTCTTAGACACATGATAGGATAGAGTAGAGCTAGACATGGAAAACTAAACTGAATGCTAGAAGAAAGGAGGCAGAGTCAGGGGGAAGCCATGGAGCCACCACCGGAGACAGACATGCAGGAACCCTGCCAGTAGGCCACGAACCACAAAATAATGGAAATGGGTTAAATTAAGATGTAAAAGCTAGCCAATAAGAAGTTAGAGTTAATAAGCCAAGCAGTGATTTAATTAATATAGTTTCTGTGTGATTATTTTGGGAGTCTGTGTGCCTGGGAAACAAACAAGAGGCCCCCTACAACAGAGCAGGATCTCTATGACACAGGAAACAACAGGATATCCCTGAGAAGCCCCAGTGAGAGTCCATCATCAGTAGAGTCGCAGAAACCATAGGACTCAAGCCAGGTCCGTGACTCTTTTCAATAAACATTTTTAAGAAAACATATTCATACTAAAGGATAAATTGTGTCTCAAGGGGCCTCAGTACATCTTCAGGACAAGATTATTTGTCTGTTTTTCAATTTTGTTTCTGTTTTTGTTTTGTTTCTGTGTTTTGTTTGGTTTTCAGTTTTTCTTTTAAAATTGGTGTTGATTTAAGAGGGAGGTTGCAAGGGAAGAGGGCAGATTCCAGGAGGAAATAGGGAGATATGGGATCAGAACCCATGATGTAAAACCCAGAGAGAATCAATAAAAGTTAAAAAATAAAATAAAATAACTTGGAATGCCTAAGATCCTATTGGTTATTTTTCTCCAAAGCAGACTGAGTTAAGAAAATGATCATAAAGAAGTACGTGATATTGGGAGGGGGTAATCAAATAGCCATTAATTCTAGCAAATAAATCATGATATACATGTCATTTAATTTTTTTATCTTTAATAGTTCTTTTGTTACTTGGTAGAATATTCTGAAATGTTTTGAATCTTTCCTATTTTGTCTCCACTTTGCTCTTATTTTGTTTTCTGGAACAATCCTTTATTTTAGTAAAGAGCAACCATCTAAAGTTCTTTATCTTATAGTATCATGACCCTTATTCTTCAACTGTCTTTACCAAAAATATATGCCATACCAATAACTTTGTACATCTGCTTTTTGCTTTTCTATTATCTGATAGTTTCCTTTTTTCCTGTTTTTAGGATATATCTTCTTAAAACATTACTATATTCCAATAAAAACAGGAAATTGTATTTGAGAAAAATATCTGGAAAGAGTATCAGGACATTTCTATTTTCTCTTTAACAAATATCAAGAAACATAGATGACGGCATTGCTACCTTCCTTTTGCCTTGTCTCCTGTCCTGCTGTGGCAGTTTGAAAGAAAATGCTCCCAAATGGAGTGACACTATTAGGAGGAGTGGCCTTGTTGGAGGAAGTGTGTCCCTGTGTGCGCAGGTTTTGAGGTCTCTTTTGATCAAGCTTCCATCAGCATGACTGTCAGTCAATTTCAGGCTGCCTTCCGGTCAAGGTATAAGACTATTAGCTACATCACCAAGTCTCCCTGCACAACACCTTCTTCCTCCTCATGATGATAGTGAAATAAATCTCTGGCACTGTAAGCAAACCCCTCATTTAAATTTTTTAATTTATAATACTTGCCATGGTCATGGTGTCTACTTAAACAATAAAACCCTAACCAAGACACCTGCTTACCATTGCCTTTTCAAGAAAAAACATATGGTGCTGTTGTTTGCAACACTCTAAGCAGGCTTAACAAGCAGTACTTGGTTCATATGGCAGTAAGCATTTCTTTTTATATTTTGTCCCAAAATGTCCAAAGTAAAGAATATATTGTTTGAAAGAGGAAAACATTATCAGTCTCCTGTACTTTAGCGCCATATCTAACAATAGGTTTGCATCAGATAAATGGCTCAGCAAGTTAAAAAGTTTGCTAAGCAAATCTCGTGAACCAAGTTCAGTCTCTTGAAACCACAGAAGAAAACTGACTTTCAAATATTGTTCTTTGACTCCTTCACACATCACAATATTAATAAACAGAACTTTAAAAAAGAAATAATTAAACAAAAAGCAAATTCCAAGGCTTTCCACTTTTATTTAGCTGTATCATTTGTTAGTTAACTTTATCTGCTGTTAGGATTTTATTAAATATCATTATTGTTATTTATTACTATTGTACATAGAGTCTTTAGTTAATGTCGGTATCTTCCCCCATTGTTCTCCACTATACTTAGGGAAGGTTTCTCATTGAATACAGAGCATATTGATTTTGCAAGTCTATCTAGTTATACAGTAGAAAATTTAAATCTCTGTCTCAGAGATGAGGCTTTGTACATGCATAATTATTGACAAGGTGCAAATGCATGCTACCAAAAGCTAAGTGGCCAAAACATGAAGCACATTGTGTAAAATTAATGCACTATCTTTCCCTCTTTAGGATACAATCAGCAGGGAACAGTTGCAGTAGATATCACTTTCCAAAGGTCTCACAAGAAAGAAATACCAATGAATGAATGAATAATAAATAAATAAGGAAGAAAGAAAGAAAGGAGGAAAGGAGGAAGGAGGAGGAGGAGGCAGGTTTTGTGAATAACGTATATGATTTTATCATAGTTAATGGTCTTCTTAATCCAGCTTGTCTTCTATGCAAGGATGCTGTCTTCCATCAACACACAATGAGTTATAACTCAGGAGGTAGGTTCTAACATGGGAAAGCTTATGTCCCACAGGAATGGTCAGTGGGGGAATATGAGGACCTGATTTTGCAAACCCAATTTTAAAGAAAGGGCTTCTTCTTAAGCCAGATATGGAGAGGGAGCTGATATCAGCTTCAGAAATGTGCTGCAATCATGGAATTTGAACAGATTCCCTAATAAATCACCAATTAAAGAGCAGGGACATAAAATTTAATAAGGTCCATTTGTTTCTGAGGGGCATCCTTTCCTTGAAGACAGCTTGTCAGTATTTTATGGCTCTTTGTTAGGGTTTTGTGCCCAAAAATTAACCAATGGTTTCAGAAACTACCTTACCCTATGTCCTCCTTGCCCTATCCCAACACAAGAGGACATGAACTCCTCTGAATGTGGCATTTCCCTTTTAAGAATTCTCTCCTTCCCAGGCTTACCAACATGGTTACCTCACTCATAGTTCTTAGGTGCTGGAAAGGGGTGGTCCAAACTCAGGTTTGTAAAATAAAAACCCTCATGTACTTTATATTGGAAATAAGGCTCTGTGAATTTGTGGGGATTTATTGAAATGGACATAACAGTTTTGAACAAATATTCCTACTTTATGTGCTTTAGTTTCCTGTTAGATGATCTGATGTGGGATTCCCCTCTGTATGTTGTGAATTTCATTGATTAATAAAGGAACTTCTTTGGATGTACAGCAAGCTATAGGGGAACAGATATAGGTGGGAAAAACTAAACTGAATGCTGGGAGAAAGAAGGGCAGAGTCAGAGAGAAGCCATGTAGCCCTTCAGGAGCCAGACAGGACTTTGGCCAGTAAGCCACAGCCACAGGCGATACACGGATTAATAGAAATGGGTTAAATTAGTATGTAAGAGTTACCCAATAAGAAGCTAGAGCTAATGGGCCACACAGTGTTTTAACTAATACAGTTTCTGTGTGATTATTTTGGGAGTCTGGGTAGCTGGGAAACAAACAAGTGGCCTTCTTCCAACAATGATCTTTCTCTACTCATTCTTACTCTAAGTAGAAATAAGATTAGATCCATCTGTCATTTGACCAAATATTCCATTCTTCAGTTTATATAAGAATCAGACAGCAGCAAGTAAAATATTGTTCCTCCTCCTCTTTTACCCTTGTTAAAAAAAAACTGATTCTAGTTCTTGAGATATCTCATAATATTTTGTTTTGGGGGATGCTGGGGTGAGGCAAGAGATTGATGGTCTCTGGAGAAGAGCTGTCTCTCTGACATACATAAAGTTCTCCAGAACAGATGACAAGTTGAGATATTATTCAACTCTGTCATACTGCCAGGTATCTTTGGAGAAGTTCAGTATAGTCTACAGGTGTGAGGTGATAGGAACACTTATTTGAGGCACTGTATCTTCTCATCTTATTCATTCCAAGCTGAAGTCTTGATTACTCTGGAAACTCAGTCCTGGGATGCTGTGATCAAGTCACTGTCACAGACACCCCTAAGGTTATTTCTTATGCCTGTGTGAATAAAGTTTTTCCACTTTTGATACCTTACAAAGCCACCAGTTATTAAATTTATCAATGAAGTTGCTTGCCTGAGTGGATTGAGCTCATTTAGTTTCTAGAGTGCCATCAGGTTGAACATGAAAATGGACTGGTTACTTTTCTCTGCAATTCATCTTCAAAGGAGTGAATGCCTTACTACGTGGGAGAATAAATCCACACCCTCAGGGATGAAACTATGTGAAGTGCGTGAGGAGAGAGAGCAGGAAGGATATAAAAACCCGCAAGTAAATAAAACATAAGAAAATGTAATGAGAAGTGACAAAAGGGAAGTCTGGGGAGCAGAGTTTGATGAAACATGACACATGGCAGAGCCAAGGACCAGATATGCCTAGGATTCAGTGCCACCACACTACTCCACATACCTGTGTAGATAATGCCACTCCATGTGGAGGATGTGACCTGGATCCTTGTCGTCAGGATAACAAGGAACCCTAAAGCAGTCCCTAGATACTGAAACTGATCCTGCCTATGTACCTAAAGAAAATAAACGGACGATGTAAAGGAAGGAAAGGAAGAATAGGAGAAATTGACTGTTGAGGAATATACAGTTGCTGAGAAGGGAAAACATTCCAGGCTCCTTTGTGATTTTTACTTGTCTCTGAGGAGCTGCTTTAGGACACGTATGGTCTTTGATTTTAGAGGGGGACTCCTTATATATGAACATTTTATTGTGTCTGGTGATAGCTAATTTCTCATCCCAGCTCATGACCAGATTTTTTGGTTTTAGAAGTCTTCTATCAGTGGCCACCATAATGGCTTTCAGATGTCCAACTGGTGCTCACCTTTAGAGTGGATCCTATCAGATGTTCACAGAATGAGTAGAAATTTTAAGTGATTAGAAGCTGTAAGGAGAGACTGCCCTTACGTTTCCCAGCTGCCAAGATCCGAATAATCAGACAGAAACTATTAATTGCAACCCTGCTTGGTCAACAACTCAGGAATATTTCTCTAGCTCTTATATCTTAAATTAAACCATTTCTATTAATCTATTTACTGCCACAAGGCCTACTGGTAATTTTCCGGTGCTGTCTTTCTCCTTCAGCAGCTACATGACAATGTCTCCTTGACTCCTCCTACTCTCTATATATATCTCTGTCTATTTGACGAAACATGACACATGGGAGAGCCAAGGACCAGATATGCCTAGGATTCAGGGCCTAGGATTCTGGTGATAGCTAATTTCTCATCCCAGCTCATGTCCAGATTTGCCTAGGATTCAGGGCCTAGGATTCAGATTTATAACAAATTTATAATATGTTCAAATTTTCTGTCTAACTTTACTCTGTTAAGCCATTGGCCCAAAAAGCTTTATTCATCAACCAGTAAAAGCAGTATATATACAGAAGGACATCCCACATTAAAAAGCATAGAATTTACCTCCTCATTGATTTCAACAACTGATCATATTGGATAATGAGGTTCGCTTTCCTGTGCTTCAGTATAAATATTAAGTGAACAAGTGTAGAGATAGTGAAAACAAATGCATGTTAATAAAAAATATCAAATTACGCAGTGAGAGGATGACGGTTTGAGCCAAGGAAAGATTTTGAAGTTCAACAGTGGACATAAATAAAAGATTAGGGATTTTGTAGATAATTTTAAAGAGCCTGGGCATACTCCTATCTATCAGCTCTGGCTTGGAGCTTCTCAGTCTTCCTCTTTTCTCTTTTCTAATGGGTTTCTTTCATATGATAATTTCTCAGTTTTTCTGTGTGGCACTGAAGGTTTTACTCTGACTAATTATCCTTCCTCACCTCCTGCAGTGTTCTCTCTAACAATTATCCCCTATAACTAGTTTATTAGGATCTTTGTAATTGCATTGAGTTCTTTCAGGTAATGCAAGGATGTCTGGCCATCTCCAGAAATCTTTAATTATATCCTGCTAAGCCACTTTGCATTGTTAGGTACATTCACATATCATAGATATTAGTAGAGATAAATTTGAGGTGTCACTATTCAGTATGTATGATTAAAGTTTGTTTAGTGGGGAGATTCTGGGGAGCTAGATAAATCCATAAAATACTTGCTTCTCAAGCAAGTTTAAACAAACAAAGAACATAAACTAGAGGGTAGTAGACCATGCTTATAATTCCATCCTGAGAAGATGGAGACAAGTTGCTTCCTTGGTTTTGCTTTGCAGCCAGCCTAGTCAAATTTTGAGCTCCAGGCCAATGAGAGACCTTGTCTTAAAATGCAAGGAGCAAAGCCTTCCTGAGGAATAGCACCCAAGGCTGACATCACAAGCAATTATACACAGGTGTATGTTTACCTACACACATGTGCACATAAACACAGCACACACACACACACCCCATACATACTGCTTTACTCTACAAAGGCTTATGTTCAATTATTTTATATGCCTAATTATTCACAAGTAAAAATAGAGAGCAATAATTGAATAGGTCTTCAATTAACATGATAATATTTAATGAACTGCTATAAAATGTATTCAAAAAATTCAGAGAACCGTATTTTTACAAGTCACGAGCTTTTATAGGATGCAACTGAAATCAGGTATCTGATGTTATCTTCGTTTTACATTACAATACACAGTGGGACAGTAAAGGTCTATTGCTAAGAGAATGAGGGGAACAGCAAAATAAACTCTCTCACAGGCAAATCTGAAATGGATTGAGGGCAGTGCAGAAGATGGGCCTGGGTTCCACTTGGAATGCCCAGGGCATGTAGCTCTCATGCATGGAGGGGCAGGTACCACAGGAGAAGGCCCTGAGATTTTTTAGCCTTATGTACAGGCATGAGGTAGAAGGAGAGGGCTGTGAAATGCTAAGTAGCTAAAATAAAAATGGAGTCAGTTCTTCAGTGATGTGGGTTTCCCCTCTGTATGCTGTGAATACCATTAGTTAATAAAGAAACTGGCTTGGCCTGATTGGGCAGAGTAGAGCTAGGCAGGGAAAACTAAACTGAATGTTGGGAGAAAGAAGGCAGAGTCAGGAGAAGCCATGTAGCCCCGCTGAAGACAGAACACCGGAACTACACCAGGTAAGCCACAGCCTAGTGGCGATACACATATTAATGGAGTTAGGTTAATTTAAGATTTGAGTTAGCCAGAAATATGCTTAATCTATTGAACAAACAGTATTGCAAATAATATAGTTTCTGTGTGATTATTGTGGGACAAGGTGGGACAGAAACCTCCTATTACACTTCAGTAGATGTTAGGCCAGCATTTCCCCAGGAATACCTATGTCATCTACTTGATCAAAATCTCTTCCCCAGGGGATACCTGAGGGGAATAATTCAGAATGTAATAGGATGCAAATTGGATGAATTCTATTACCAACAGAAATTTCAGCCTGAAGCCCATGTGGTGATTAAATACTTAAGCTGTAAATAAAATATTTAATTTTATAGTTTTCTTCCAAAAGTATTTAAAAACTAAAATGGAGATAATATTAATATATGCTGCATTTGGTAATATTGAATTTAATCTTTTCCTCTTTTGTCCTTACTGATGCATATTCAAGTCCTCTTAAGCCTTCTCTGGGTGACTCTACCAAATGGTTTTGACTAGGCCTTTTAAATCAACTATTCAACTCATAAATCATACTTCAAATGAAAATATGTAACAAATGAAAGAGAGCTTAGAAGCAAACAATAGCATTTTAATTAAGAAAATTAACCAATATTAATGGAGTTTTAATTAATGGAATATAGTCATGCCATTTGATACTGTTCATGTATAAATAAATATAAATACAATAAATGTTGATAAATATTTGGGACCAATTAACTTTACTGAAGAAAATTTAACATTTATATGAAAAATAAATGACTTGTCCTAGCAAGTTATCAATATTCTCGG
This sequence comes from Ondatra zibethicus, assembly GCA_004026605.1. Classification (NCBI taxonomy): domain Eukaryota; kingdom Metazoa; phylum Chordata; class Mammalia; order Rodentia; family Cricetidae; genus Ondatra; species Ondatra zibethicus. Next base: position 4,901 of record PVIU01027358.1, on the reverse strand, counting down.
TAGATGTCAAGAAGGCATATATTATTTACAAAGATAAGCTAAATTAGTTTTCTATGAGAGATTCTGTTCATAAAATTTTGCTCATATTACTTTTAAGATATGGCTTTGTGTGGCATTCTCACCATTGTCAATAAAATTTCCTAAATGTTTTGGGATACAAAAGTATATAATACACACATATAACTGGTAGAGAAAATATAATGTACAAATTATTATTGGATATAATGGTCAATTAGACTTCTGACCTAGAAAAATGAGAGAACTGTGTAAGGACTGATTCATAAATGATAAGATTTTCAGCAAAGTAGAGAAGACACATTTTTAAGAATGGGACCTTCAAATTATGGATAAATGAAAACTCAACAAACCTAAAAATTGAATTTCTCAGTCATAGTTGACACATTTCAATGATTTAAAAATCACATTTAGTCAGCTGTGATTGCTTGACTAAATTCCACTGTACAGGAGAGTGAGACGGGAAGATTAACCTGAGTATGAGTCAGTCTAGATTATTATCTCAGTTGGGATTATTATCTCAACAAACAAACGAAATAATAAACAACAAGGAAATAAAAGTGTGCCTATTAGCTGTGTTATTTACACACATGTGTAAAATGTATTTTAATATTCCAGAATTTGTTTTGGTCACTGCTGATATGGAATGTAGTTAATATCAAAATCATTTTGTAGGAAAGGCAAAGCATGCTGCAATCATCTAACTTTAATCACTCTTGATAAATTGAAAGTCTCCGGGTACTCTACTCTAATGATATCATCATAAGAAAAGAGACAGAGAGAGATAAAGCAAGACAGACAGAGAGAGAGAGAGAGAGAGAGAGAGAGAGAGAGAGAGAGAGAGAGAGAGGAAAGCGTGCACTCCCAAATTCAATTTCATTCCTTTCATATAGCTACTCCTACCTCAAAATTTCTTGCACCTTTAACAGCAGACAAAAGACAAAATAATTAGTAATATCGTTGGTAGAACAGTTTTGTTCACACTATATTGTTGGGGTTAAATTAATAAACATTTTCATACTTAGTAGATAAAACAGAGCCAACAAAGTAATAGAAACAAAGTAACAAAGAAAAAAATTGACTGAGCCAAAGTTGCAGAGAGAAAGCATTTTGTTCTTAACATGATGTAAGTTTATCTGAGGAAGTGGTAGATCTATAGATTTCTTCTGTATGTGCAGAATTTTGGCTGTGTACAAAGACTTAGAGGTATAAAATATAGGAAATATGTTACATCCTTTGAGTTCCTCGAAATATGTTCAGGTAGTGCTGATGTTATCTGCTACAAATATTGCTAATCCCCAGTGCTACACAAAATCCCACAAAGAAATCATTGCGTTTATGGGAAAACACCTCTAGAGGGCTTTCACTCAAGCCGTTTTGTCATTAGCCCATAAAAACGCCAGCACAGTCTTGTGCATTCAGTAACAGTGAATCACAGATAATGTGGTGCACACAGAGATTTGCACTCAAGAAGGTGCTGAAGTGTTCATGTGTATGTCAGTGCTGGAGCTCCTGCCGGTGTGGTTTTCTGGACATCTGTGGAAGAAAAATGAAAATGAGACAAAGAACAGGGGAGTAAAAGGGTAGGATAAGAAAAGGCTTTGATAAAGAAGATGTATGAAAAAGTCTTGAGAGGAATCATAGGCTATATGTTGAGGCAGAAGGCTACTCCTCAGTTAAGTAGAAGAGTGATTATCTGATGTGTCAGTGTTTTAAATCTTTGTCAATTGTCATGAAATTTTATTATGTTAGGTGTGTGTGTGTGTGTGTGTGTGTGTGTGTGTGTGTGTGTGTGTGTGTGTGGGAGAGAGAGAGAGAGAGAGAGAGAGAGAGAGAGAGAGCATGTTGCAGCATTTCTAGACTTTTCAACATCCACCCAGTATTTCTTGCAGGAAAATAAATTGTAAAAATGCAAGCACAAAATTTATGTTGTAATGAAAATACACAATAACGTGTCAACTACAGAGAAAAACATGTGTGGTTTCAAAAGTGTCACAGAAGGACTGAGAGCTTATTTCTCTTCAATGAGGTGACAGACGGGAACAAGGACTGTACTTCCAATTTAATTGCTGACAAATTGTGAGATGTTTTGACTCTGTCATTGTACAAACTGTGATTTCATCCTATTACCAAGAACTTTATGATGGCTATTCTTGGTTATCAACTTGACCAAAACTGGAATTATCTACAACCCAAATGGCTGAGTGCACTATGAACAAGACATCTCTTACAAAAGAAAGCATTCAGCTGGGGGCTTGCTAACAGCTTCAGAGGTTTGGTTCATTATCATCATGGTGGGAATCATAGCAACACACATGACCCTCGAGCAGTAACTGAGAGCTACATCCTCATCCACAGATATAGAGAAAAAACTGCTCTTTCACTTTATTATGTTATTTCAGCTTAATTCACATAAATACATACTTTGTGGGAGAGGTGTGACATTGTTCTAGAGTCTTACACAAGCTGTAAACTCTGGCCTTACTAATTAATATAGTTTACATATTGTGACAATAGTCAAAGTGATTTAACTTTCTGATAGATGTGAGAATGAAGAATGCTCAGTGTCTGCTCTGAACCAACTGAATATTTTATAAGTAACTGGAGAATAAAGGATGCACATACATTTACACATAAACAATTTCAAGTATTTCCCACTAATATTTGTATGCTTCTGTAAAATTTCCACTACAGGACACTATTCTTTTCATCCCTATATGTTTTGTTCTAGTTCAGAAAATGTTTTAATTTTAAAATGATAGAATGCTATAATATTTTAATGTTTGATATTCTGAGTAGCAACATTTGATTTATATTTGACACTAAAAGAGAACATTAAATTACCGCATTTTACATTCACAGTTATAAAGGTATCTGTGCCAGGTTAAACCATCAACAAAAATGGTATGAAGCTTTAAATGTTATCTCCAAGAAATTAAATGTCATTGTTTATTTTGTACTGTAACTCTGAATATTTTGAGAAAATTATTTTAAAATATTTACAATAAGAAGCAACTTTAAATTTTAAAATGATTTTCCAATGTAATAAAACTAAGTATTTATGTTTTAGTTTTAAAATATTGATCTAATTTCCTCATTCAACATCTTTTACCACAAATAATCAAATATGAGCCTCAATAGGATCATATAAATATTGATTATTTGAACATCTTTTTAAGAGAAAATATGATGTATGTTAAGTATCACATATAAACATGTTACAATTCTAAAACAGGGATTCCTATGTCATGACTCTTATTTCACATACAGTACCACCTTTTAAAAGATCAGTATCCTTCAGAGAATACCTTGTTACAGGTATTCTCTTGTCACAGTTCGCATCACTAATGAGAATGAACAAATAACTGACATCGTATTACAAATATAAAGCCAGGAAAAGTATCTGAGAATACATTTTTATACAATTGCACACTTAGCAATAAAAGCTGAAAAGCCTATGGAAGGGAATGTCTCAGGGTGAATGTGATGATGTCTTAGATTATCTTGTGCCTGGTTTCTGTAGGGAAGGCTTCACAGGTGCTGTTGTCAGGGTTTGAATGCTCTGTTGCTGTGACTGAATTCCCTAGCACTGTGATGGAGGATGCAGAGGTAACCACAGAGGTCGACTCTGACATTATTAAACGAGATCCTTCTGAAACTCAGTGAAGCTGATGGGATAGTGCTTAATTTTGGTTACAAGGACACAAAGACTCTAATTTCAGGAGTCTGGGAGGTTTTGGAGGTCTGTAGGAATGTAGTGCAGAGATCTTGTTTATACTAACTTTAGATGATATCAGAGCAGACTACACACATTGACCATGACAGAAATGCATTTATTAACTGTCTCCATACAGAGCACAAAACCAACCATCCCCAGGACCACATGGAAAGAGTTCATGGTTGTCTACAGCAAATTAAAGAGCTACTTAGAAGCATTTCTTTATTCTGAGAAGTATTATTCAATGAAAGGTTTATTTAAATAGCACAATTCCCTCAGATGTGCAAGTGCTGACGCTGTGATCAGGTGAGATGTGTGAAGACAATAAAGGGCACTTTGGATGTCTACAACGTAAGTCATTTTTTTCATATTCTTTCAAATTATTCAAAAAAATTTACATTTCCTCCCCCTCACCCAGTCCCCTCCCGCTCTCCCCAACCCCTCCTCCCTCCCCCTGCCTCCCCAAAAGAGGGCATGGTACCCTGCTCTGTGGGAAGTCCAAGGCCCTCCCACCTCCATCCCGGCCCAGGAAGGTGTGCATCCAAATAGACAAGGTTCCCAAAAAGATAAAACATGCAGAAGAGATAGGTCCTAGTGTCATTATTGATGGCTTCACAGTCTGCCCCCATTGGCAGCCACATTCAGAGAGTCCAGCCCAATCACATGCTCCCTCAGTCCCAGTCCAGCTGGACCTGGTGAGTTCCCATTAGATCAGGCACATTGTCTCAGTGGGTGGACCAGCCCCTCACAGTCCTAACCTCCCTGCTCATCCTCTCCCACCCTCTGCTCCTCAACTGGACCTTGGGAGCTCAGTCCATCGCTCTGATGTGAATGTGGGTCTCCGTCTCCATTTTCAACCATCGGAAGAAATTTCTATGGTGATGATCAAGATACTCATCAATGTGACTATGGGACAAGGCCAGTTCAGGCACCCTCTCCTCCACTGCCCAAGTACCCAGCCAGGGACATCCCCATGGACACCCTGGAAACCCCCCCAGGGCCAAGCATCCTGCCAATCCCAAAATGACTCCCCCAATGTAGACATCTTATTCCCCCTCCAATATCCACCCTTCCTCCTTCTCCACCCTCACACTCCCCCAAGCTCTTCCCAGTCCTTCCCTTCTTCCTTCTCCTTCCCCCTCTCCCCTTTCCCACTTCCCCTACCCCC
>PVIU01027357.1:0-20627 GCA_004026605.1 Ondatra zibethicus | reverse complement strand
CATTAGTCTTGGTTTCTTATTGGATAACTTTTACATATTAACCCAGTTTTAATAATCTACGTGTCACCACGAGTCGTGGCTTACCGGGAAAGATTTAGTGTGTCTGACCTGGCAGGCTTCATGTGGGAGACTCTCTCTAACTCTCTCCCCTTCCCAGTATCCTGTTCTCTTTTCCCTGTCTATCTAAGTCCTGCCCTATCAAAAGGCCAAGGCAGTTTCTTTATTAACCAATAAAAGCAACCCAAATACAGAAGGACCCTCCTACACCATTTCCCCTTTTTCTATTTAAACAAAAAAGAAAGGCTTTTATTTTAACATAGTAAAGTTACATATAACAAAACAAAGTTATCAAGCAAGAATTATAGTTACCATATTTAGATCTATTTTATCTTTTATCATAACAATGGAAAACTATCACTATAACTATCCATTTTTTAACTCCATCAAAGACTCCAGAAGGATAAAATATTACGTAAGTAAACAAGAAATAAGTAACTTTTAAACTCTAGAAATGACAGAGACATCTCGCTGCCTGTACAGTCACCCAAAGTTCCTTTGTACCATTGGGACATCCATCTTTAGCCTACAGGCCCATAGTATTTAGTAGACATTTTTATGATGCAGGAAAATTTAAAGACAGTTTAGTTACTTTTTTTGTGTCCTGCAGAATGTCTCATAGACACTTTCATGAATCAGGAATCCTGAAGGATCATCTTATCTTTAGGCAAGTTTAGCAGTCCTCTCTCTGCGGGTTCTTTGTGTCCATTTAAGCAGTCCAGGCAAGAGCAGTTTCTTGTCCAAATGGCTAACAAACTCCATAAGGTGCCTCTTCGATGCCCATCTTCCTCTTGAAGTAGCTGGTGCTTCCAGGAGCAGACATGTATCATTGTCATGAAAAGCCCTAAGTTATTAAAACATTAAATGCCATATTCTGTTGTCTTTGAAAGATATGAAGAATGTCTATCTAACTGAAATATACCTCTATATATCTAGAAAATCTAACTAACATGACTGGAAGCTTGACTATATCAATGATTATCTATTAACAACCTATATTTCCTAATTATACATTACATTTTTAAATGAACTACACAATCACAATACCTTAATCAAGATCAGAAATACATATATATATATAACAAAATTGACCTTAAATTTATATCAATAAAGCAAAATTTATACCGATGTAAATTATCCATATCTATATCTTCTCCCCCTTTAAATTTAAAATTAAAGAACATTTATAAATAATATTTGGGAATATGGGCATAATTACTTTTTTTAAAACTTTTTTTTTTGTTGTATGGGGGTGCTGCTAATCAGATCTGTCATGGTGTATCCTGTTCATCTCAGTCACCAATTGAGTGAAGTAATTTTTTGAAGGTGTTCACAGTGACAGTTTAGGAGGGTGTGGTCTATCAAACCACATTGGTGTAGAAGGAATCCACAGGGTCTCATCCTCTGTGAAAACAAAAGAAGAACCTCCTTTCCAAAGCACCATATCCTTAGACCCAAATTTTAAAGTCATTATGCCTTTATAATAATATCCATGTTGGTTTAGTTTAGCAGTTCAGACAATGAAATATCTCTTTGTATTTAGTATTTTTACAGTTAAAAAATTTAAAGAAAACACAATAAAATACATAATTTAGACATTTTGTGAATTTTTTATTTTTATGTGATTTATTTTTAATCTATGACTATTTGTACTCTGTTTCTTTTTTAAGGCATTGATATTATTTTATGACTCTCTATACTCTTTTTTTTCAAGCCTATGTACTTTATCTAACAGTATGACCCATTTAGAGGTCTTTTATGTCTGAATCTGTCCTATTGTGAATCTGTAATTTTCTAATGTATAGGAACAGTTTTGTTTTGTGCTTTTAAAATACTAAGCTCTTAAGAATTTAAGTTGTGACAATTTTAGGTCAAATACAGGTACTACCTGCTTGCTCCGCCCGGTCCAATATGGTGAAGCTGCTTGTGCCTCTGAGCCGCAGTGCGCAAAACATCTCTGTGTATGGCTGTGGAAATCCACAATGCTCTCCCGTCTGACTAAGCCTGATCCTGCCGTCTGTCCAGGCAGGAAGAGCTGTGCCACAGCATGGTCTCAGCTACTTTCTTGCCGATCCCGCGCAGGTTTTTAAGTGGATTTAGCATATCACGTTGAGGCGCCAAATGTAGTAAGAGGCACGCAGGCTGCGTTCCCAGTGCCTGGTTACCTCATATCAGAAATAATTACACAGAAACTGTATTTATTTAATTACTGTCTGGTCCATTAGTTTTAGTTTCTTATTGGCTAACTTTTACATATTTGTTTAACCCATTTTGTGTGTCACCACAAGTCGTGGCTTACCAGGAAATATTTAGTGTGTCTGACCTGGTAGGCTTCATGGTGGGAGACTCTCTCTAACTCTCTCCCCTTCCCAGTATCCTGTTCTCTTTTCCCTGTCTATCTAAGTCCTGCCCTATCAGAAGACCAAGGCAGTTTCTTTATTAACCAATAAAAGCAACCCAAATACAGAAGAACCCTCCTACACCACTCATTAGCTCAGGTAGACTGTTTCAGTGGGTGTATCCATCATGGTCTTGACCTCTTTGCTCATATTCTCATTCCTCCCACTCTTCAACTGGACTTTGGGAGCTCAGTTCAGTGTTCTGATATAGGTCTCTGCCTCTGTTTCCATCAGTTGCTGAATGAAGAGTCTATGGTCATATTTAAGATATTCATTAGACTGACTACAGTGCAAGGCCAGTTCGAGAACCCTCTCCTCTATTCCTTAGGGTCTTAACTGGGTCATCCTTGTGGATTCCTGAGAATTTCTCTAGGGCCAGGTTTCTTGTTAGTCCCATTATGGCTCCCTCAACCAAGATATCTCTTTCTTTGTTCTCACCTTTGTTCTTCCACTATCTTGACAATCCTGTTCCCTCAAGTTCTCCCACCCCCTCCCTTTCTCCCCTCCTTTTCTCCTTCCTCACCCCATCCCCTGCTCCTAATTTTGTCAGGTGATCTTGTCTATTTCGACTTTCCTAGGGGTTCTATGTATGTTTTTCTTAGGGTTCACCTTGTTATTTAGCTTCTCTAGGAACATGAACTATAGGCTCAGTATTCTTTGTTTTTGCTAGCAACCACTTAGGAGTGAGTACATACCATAGTCATCTTTTTTGGGGTTTGGCTTATCTCACTCAGGATGGTGTTTTTTAGTTCCATCTATTTGCATGAAAATTTGAAGAAGTCATTTTTTTTTTTTTTTTTTTACTGCTGAGTAGTACTCTAATGTATGGGCACAGGAGACCACTTCCTAAATATAACCCCAATAACACAAACACTGAGAGAAACAATAAATAAATGGGACCTCCTGAAACTAAGAAGCTTCTGTAAAGTAAAAGACACAGTCAATAAGACAAAAAGGCAGCCTACTGAATGGGAAACCATCTTTATCAACCCCACATCTGACAGGGGATTGATCTCCAAAATATATAAGGATCTCAAAAAATTAGACATCAAAATTGTAAACAACCCAATTTTAAAATGTGATACATAGATAAACTGAGAATTCTCAGCAGAAGAATCTCAAATGGCCGAAAGTCACTTAAAGAAATATTCAACATCTTAGCCATCAGGGAAATGCAAATCAAAACAATTCTGACATACCATTTTACACCAGTCAGAATGGCTAAGATCAAAAACCACAATGATAGCTTATGCTGGAATGGATGTGGAGTAAAAGAAACACTCCTCCATTGCTGGTGGGAAAGCAAACTTGTACAACCACTTTGCAAATTGGTATGGTGGTTTCTCAGAAAATTGGAAATAAACCTACCTGAGATCTCACCAATATTACTCTTGGGCATATACCCAAAAGATGCTCAATCATACTACGAAGACATTTGTTTAACTATGTTCATAGCAACATTATTTGTAATAGCCAGAATCTGGAAACAACCTAGATGCCCCTCAAACAAAGAATGGGTAAAGAAAATGTGGCACATTTATACATTAGAGTACTACTCAATGGTAGTTGGCTAATTCTTATGTCTACTTGTGTCCCCTCCTGCACAGAGCTCTCATTGCCTTGCAACAGAAGTCAGAAATTGAAAGGAAAATTATAGTCAAGAGAACTGAATCCATTCATATGCCTTTAAAAAAACAATTCTAAGGTGCATATGTCTTTCAAATAATGCTATTGAATTTGATGACACCAGCTAGAGGTCAGTAAATATATTAATGAGAGAAGAAAGAAAAAATTCATGAATCAGATATCCCAAATCAAAGCAAGGGAGATATTGGTGAAACTTTCTTCAGCAACCTTTGGAAATATTCTTTCTGTCTGCATAGTTTTTCAACCTAATGAAAGAATCTTTGAAAGCTTGTCACGTAATATTTATTGCCTTAGTTTTCTCGCAACAATCAAGTGCGGTTCAGTAAGGTCTTTGAGAGTCATGTTTACTGGCACACTTCACAGCCCCATGCAGCAATGAGTCATAGCCTGTGAGAATCAATGAACATCATTGAATGTTTCTCTGCCTGCCTGCCTCTGTGCACCTCAAATGTATGGGGCTGCATCATTAATGGTGTTTGTTTGAATTGATCTGCTTAAATATAAGTCGCTTTCTTTGCCCTGTAAGTTTATAAAGGCATGAAGACTTCTCACTTAGCTTTGTATCTCCAGTGCCTAAGAATTAGGCTTTAATCAGAGCTTTACAGTTCTAAGTGACTCAATGATTTGTGAAAGATGAGATTTTAAGTTGACAATGAAATTATTGTCTCATCTTCTAATTTTTCACAAAATAAGTAGTTTTTTGTATATAATTTTGGAAACATGCTTTACTTGCAGATAAAACCAGGAAAGGCAAGAAGATGGTCCTTGTAGTAAGAAAAGAGAGACAGCATAAAAAGGAAGAGAGACTTTTAGACCCCATCCCTGACAGGGTTTCAAGCATTCTAGGAAAGTCTTGAACTCTGTGTCTAGTTAACTTTAGCTGTAAACTTGAAACAGTAGAGAGTCATCTGAGAAGGGTGTATCATTTGAAGAATTGCCCAGATAAGATTTGTTTGTGGGTGTGTTACTTTGAGTTTTTATTGTGGTGAAGAGACACCATGTTGATGGTAACTCTTATAAGGAAAACATTTCATTGGCTTAGTTTACATATAGGTTCAGAAATTCAGTTCATTATCATCATAGCAGCATGGCAGCATGCGGACAGCTGTGGTGCTGGAGCTAGGAGTACTACAGTTTGGCTTGCAGGCAATAGGAATTTGAACAAATCATTGGATGCTATTCCGAACATAGGAAACCTCACAGCCTCCCTCAACAGTAACACACTTCCTTTAAAAAGACCATACCCACTCCTACAGTGCCACACCTCCTAATAGAGCCACTCCCTAAGAGATTATAAGGGCCGGTTACATTCAAATTACCACAGTGGGCAAATCTGTTGTGAATTGCCTTTATTATTAATTGATGCAGGAGGCGCCAGATCACTGTGGGAAGTACCATTACCTAAGCAGATAGTCTTTAAGTAAGCAGTGTGCCTTCCTGGTCTCTGATTCAAGATCCTGTTTAAATTCCTGTCTTGGCATTCCTTTGTGATAGACTATATGTAATCTCTAACATGAATCAAGTCCTTTCATCCTTAAATTCATTTTGGCCAAAGTATGTTATTACAGCAACAGAGTGGAAATTAGAACAGTATGTAATTGTGGATGATGTTGAAATCTGAATCCAGCTGCCTCTTACCTTCCCAATGTTGGTATTGCAAGCATTAACCAAGATACCCAGGTTATGTAGAGTTGAGGATCCAAAAAAGGGCTTCAAGTATACTGACCATGTTCTCAACTATTTGACTAGATCCATAGTCTCAATATCTCATAATTGAGAAATGTATTAATAAATAATTTGTAAATATAAATTCCAGTTGTTTAGAGGGGAGGAATGGAGTATAAGACAAGACAATCGTGCGAAAACATATATCCTTGAGAGAGAAGGTAAACCACTATTATTTTTAACTTGTTGAATAAGGAAATAAAACATCAATAAATTCTCTGTAGATCATAAAACAGGACCAGGAAGCCTAGAGACATCTGAAGTAGTGTGGTCAGAGAGGTGAAGTCTGATTTGAAACTTGATGAATATAAAAACAAAGAAACAGAAAATAGTAAAGTTTAATATTGAGGAATTCATATGTTCAAAATAACTGAGTGAGTAAGAATTACGCCATGGCTGACTTTGTTGAACAACGAGTACAACTTCCCGAGAACAAGTTGAAGTGGTGGAAGGAAACAGTCTTAGCACCATTCATAGAGATAGCTATTATTTTCTGGTACACGCTTAGTACTGAATGGGATGTTGTCTTATATACTTTTTCTATTTCTATGACAAAACACCATGAACAAGGAAACTTATAAATGAAAGGTTTTAAATTGGGTCTTATGATCCAAGTATTAGGGCCCACGCTCATCATGGAGGAGAGCATGGCATCAAGGAAGGAGATATGGCACAGAGCAGTAGCTAAGAGCTAAGAGTAGATATGATTTAAATCTTATCTACTGGTCCAGTATGGTAGGGTGGTTTAGTGGACATTGGCTGTCCAAATACCCTATTCCATAAGTATATGGGGTTGTATTATTGATATTTTAAGTTAAATTTCTAGGTATATGTTGGAAAGACACAGATAAATTAAGGATATCTTAAACTTTATTAATGTAATTTAACAAATGGCACTTTACAGAGGTTGAAACACAAGGGCATACAAGGGGCTAAAAGTCATTAGTGAAGTAGGAACTGATAGACTTCAAATGGCATTACAAATTTACAATAGTCAATATCGATTGTCAACTAGGCAGTGTCTAGAGTGGCCTGTGAGACAAGCCTCTGAGCATGCCTGGAAAGGATTATCTTGATTAGGTCACTTGAGATGGGAAGTTTCAACTTAACTGTGGGCAGCCCATTCCATGTGCTGGGGTCTTGGTTTGAATAAAAAGGAGGACATGAGCTGAGCACAAGTGTTCATTGATCTCTGATTTCCAACTCTGGACATCTTGGGTTTTTTTTGTTTGGTTGTTTTTTTTTGTTGTTGTTGTTTTCCTTCCGGCATGACTGACTGTATTGTTCTTTAAATAGCTATTACCAAATTTTGTGTCATAGCAACAAGAAAAGAAGCTAATACAAAATCTATTTATATATGGTGAATTAATTGCTGGTTGAACATTGAAGGATGATTTCCAGTAGTAGATCCTTTGTACAGTGTGCATGCATGCATGATTGTGCATGTTTGTGCACACAAGATGTGCATAAAATATACATCTGAGTTTAATAAAGAAACTTAGTGTTTGGCACTTTGGAATTATTTCCTACTTAGTGAGCAGAGTTGGATTTGGTGTTCACATGAAAGAAAAATGACAGAAATATTCTTGGGAAATGTGAATTTAGAGTTGAGGAATCTAACAAATGATGAGAAGGAGCTATACATACATACATAGAGTATAAATTGTTCTTTGGCAATTTCATATATTTTTAAACTATATTCTGCTTGCTTTCATATCATCTTTCCTTTATCCGTCTTTCCCTCTCACCTAGCCCCATTGTCACTCCCTCACTACAGGTACCTTAGCTTCCTTTCCCACATTTATGCTATTTTTTCTCTTGGCTCTCTGATTTTATATGTTCAAATGTTGTTTGTGAATTTGGAATTATCTATTGGAGGCTCGTTCTTTGATGCACAACTGAAGGCCATGATTGTACATGCCCTGGAATCTATTATTTGCTGTTTTTACACATAGATAGTAGGGACCCATCACCCCTCTGAGATCCATGGTTGACTGTTGTTAGGTCTAGCACTGAGCAGGCTAATGTAAACAATTGCAGCTGTTGTGAGATCATGTTTGCAATGAGTCTGCAAAAAAGACCCAGCATTTACAGTCTCCAAAGCTTTCAAAATAGTTTGAAGAGGTGGGAATTGAGCATATAAAGCTTGTGGGATATTTGTGATTCAAGCAGGAAAACTCACTATTGGCCCAATAAACCATGACCATCTCATAATGTAAAATTATTTAGTCAATTTAAAAAATCCTTAGTCTTTATTATACCAATAGTGTTCAAATGTCCAAAGTCTTTTCTGAGAAATATGGCAAAATCTTAGGTATAAAAATCCTGCCAAACTAAAAATATACCTGTATACTACCAATGACATAATTACATAAAAGAAGAACTGAGACAACAAGGAAATATCAGATTAAATCAAGAAGTTGCAAAGAACTATGAAAACTTGGCTGTCACCTTCTGCACAAGCTATTATTCTATATCTTCTGGGGTAACACAAATAAGGGCCTGAGTAATTTTACTCACTGTATGACATTTCTGAAGGTATGAATCAATCCCCTAAAGAGCCATGATGTTGTATGTGACCACTGAATCTCTACCAATGATAAATTTCTTTTGCTATATACTAACATAATAAAAATAGTTTAAGCAACTCCATAGCCAACATAAACTTACAAGGGGAGAAGCTCAAAACAATTTTCAAAACTCAGAATAGAAACAAGACAAGGCTGTCCATTCTTTTAATATCTATTTATTATAGGACTTTAAGTTGTAGCTAGAACAGTAAAATAACTGAAGATCAGGAAGATACAAACTGGAAAGGAAGAAGCCAATGATAGGATAGGACACAGATGATAGGACAGTACACATAAGTGACTCTAAAAATCCCACTGGGGAATTCCTAGGCCTGGATAAACTTTCAGCAAAGTAGCTCTGTAAAAACTGTCTCATAAAAATCAGTATTTCCTCCTTATACAATTGACATATGTACTAAAAATGAATCAGGGAAATAATACCTTTCATAAAAGCCTCAAACAACAGAAAATGCCTCAAATAACAGAAAATATCTTGTGGCAGCTCTAAATAATCAAGTGAAAGATGGGTGTGTAGGCATTATTTTTTGGTCAGGACATCCAGCTCCCAAATAACCACACATCATAAGCTAGCTGTTATAATTTAAATTAACTCATATATATTAATCTATGTGCTTCCCTGATGCTCGTTTACCTCATCTATGTACTTTCCATGCTGTTTTTTCAGCATCTGGCTGGTGACTCCATGACTTTGCCCTTCTTCCCAGTATCCTCTCAATTTGCTTTGTCACCTGCCTAGCTAGTTCTTTTTATCAAACTGATCAGAAAATACCCTGGAAAAGACACATCTTCAGAGGGTTCAGAAAGATAATTCTGAAACACTGGCATGATAAAAAGTTTAAGTATTTGAAAAAAGAAATTAAATAAGACATCAGAACATGGAGAGATCGTCTATGCTCATGGATCAGTAGGACTAATATAGCAAAAATGTCCATCTTATCAAAAGCAATTTATGTATTTAATGAAAACCATATAAAAATTTCAACACAATTGTTTACAAACCTTGAAAGGATGATTTTCAGCTTCATATGAAAGCACATACTCAAAACCAGGTAAAAATCCTGAATAATAATAGAACTGCTAGAGTACCATTCCTGATTTCAAGGTGTACTACAAGGAATGGTGATGGGGGAAGAGCCACTAGCCAATCACATCAAGTTGGGGTGTGGCTACTGGGACCCCAGGTAGAAAATCGAGAGAACTCAGGTACGCGCTCTCTCCATGCAGTGTCCACCAGAGGGATTGGATCGCGACTTTGGTAGAGTGAGCTCCCCCTTTTCCTTTCATTAAAAATACCTGTTTCTATTGAGCTAGCTTGGTTATTGATTTGTGCCGACTTGATAATTCGTCATCATCTGGCGGGGTGTGGCTCTTCCCCCATCATCTTGGCAATAATAATAGCATGATTTTACATGTCACAATAATAGACATGTTGACCAATGGAATAGAATTGAAGTCCCAGAAAGAAATTCACATAAGTATGGACAAATAATTTTTGATAAAGAGGCCAGAAATACACACATGGAGGAAAACATCTTCAACAAGCAGTGCTAGTTAAGTTGGATGGCTGAATGTAGAAGAATGTAGTAGATTCATGTTCATCACCCTGAAAAAAATTCAATAACAAATATATCAAAGATTTTGACATAAAGCAAGATAAATTACACCCAATAGAAGAGAAAGTAGGGAATAGCCTGAATTCCTTGGAAGAAAAAGACTTTCTAAAAGGAAAACCATTAGAACAGGCACTAAGATCAACAATAAAGAGGCCCCCATGAGGTAAAGGATACGATCATTTGCACAAATTGGCAGCCTACAGAATGGAAAAACATTTTTAGCAAATATACATCCTATAGAGAACTCATATTAAGAATATATCAAGGACTTAAAAAAACCATCTAGATTTTTAGGAATAAAAACAATTAAAATTGGTGTACGGAACTTATCAGAATTCTCAAAAGAGTAAACTCAAATGATTGAGAAACACTTAAAGAAATGTTCAACATTCTGTCATCAGGGAAATGGAAATCAAAACTATTTTGAGATTTCATTTTGCACCAGTCAGAATGTTTAAGATTAATAAAACAAGTGACAGCTCATGCTAGTAAAGATATGGAGTAAGACCACTCATCCATTGTTGGTGGGAATGTAAAAACATGTTCAACAAGGATAAAAATCATTCTGGATGTTACACAGGAAAATGAGAACCTATTTAACTCAAAATTCAATTATAACACTCTTGGACATAGAGCCGAAGGATGCTTCACCCTACCACAGAGACAATCTGTCAACCATGATTGTTGCTGCTCTATTCATAATAAGCAGACACTGGAAACAACCTAAATGTACCTCAACAGATGACTACATGGAGAGTGGGACTGTGCAACTGTTTCTGTTTCTTAGGTCTTTTGAGACCTCTTTTCCGGATATTTGGTTTTTTTTTTCTTATTCTGATATATTTATTTTGTTTTATTTCATTTTTTGTTTTACTATTATCCAGTAGAAGTACTTTTGTTTTTCAGTGAGAAACAGAAAAGTTGTAGATCCATATGAGAGGGGAGAAGGGAAAGAATTGGGAGGAGTTGAAGGTGGGGAATTCATAATCAGGATATATTACATAAGGGAAAAAGATAAGTAAAAGGTGAAATGTTCACATATATTTGACACTGACTTTAGAATTAAATCTGAGATGTCAATCATTTTCTGTCTGTCCCTTATCTTAAAATCTGCCTCTGCTGTTTTCTTTTCAATAAACACAAATAAAATGTAAAAAAGAAATAATTGCCTTAGTGTTCGCTGAGTTGTTTGTTATATAAAATATCCAGGTTAAATGAGTGATGAATATCTTGATCATCACCATAGAAATTTCGTCCGAGGGATGGAGATAGAGACAAAGACCCACATTCACATCAGAGCAATGGACTGAGCTCCCAAGGTCCAGTCGAAGAGCAGAATGTGGGAGAAGATGAATAAGAAAGTTAGCATCATGAGGGGCTGGTCCACCTACTGAGACAGTGTGCCTGAACTAATGGGAGCTAACCAAATCCAGCTGGACTGGGACTGAACGAGGATATGATCAAACCGGACTCTCTGAATGTGGCTGCCAATAGGGGCAGACTGAGAAGCCATCAACAATGACACTAGGGCCTATCTCTTCTGCATGTTTTACCTTTTTAGGAACCTAGTCTATTTGGATGCACACCTTCCTAGGCCGGGATAGAGGGGGAGGGCCTTGGACTTCCCACAGGGCAGGATACCCTGCCCCCTCTTAAGGAAGCAGGGGGAGGGAGGAGGTGTAGGGGGGAGCGGGAGGGGACTGGGAGAAGGGGAGGAAATATAAATTTTTTTTGAATGAAAAAAAATAAAAGTCAGACACATTCTCAGTCCAAAAAAAAAAGTGAAAGAAAATATGAGTATTTTTACATATCTTTAACTTTAATACCATTACTAACATTTGCAATTTCTTAATATTTGTATTTAATGATAAAATAGTAAGTTATTAGTTCATTAGGTGAAGACAAAATTTCATGTAAATAAGGACATGTAATCTTTCAAAGTAAAAAAATTAAGGAATTTTAAGTCACCGAATGCAAAATGTATAGAACTTTTATGTTTGATTCTAACTTATTTAATGCCAATATACTTTTTAATAAAAAGGTAGCATATAAAGAATAGGAAAATTGGCCAAACTTAATACAAAAAATTAGTAAAACAGCATTGAATTTATGTATGAAACAAATATCATATTTACTTTTTCATCCCAAATCTTCACTTAATTGCATCCTAATAGTTTTAAAGAGCCCATATGGTGGTAACTGCATCATGTCTTTATAAAGTGGTTATTTCCCACATACAGCATGTGCCAATTTTCCAAGAACACAAAAAATTCTTAATTGCTGTGCTTACTCCTTATTGCTACTTTAGAAATTTTCTTCTCCATTCAGATCCCCTGGGATGTAGTTTATCCATGCAAGACAAGACAGAGCAAGCTTAGATTCGACACATATTTGCATATGTAAAGTGGGACTCATGCTTTCAAGCAATGCTATTTACATTTGTTCTAGCTGTCTCTGGAAATCTATTCAGAAAACAGAAAAAAGTTAAAGTTGTTTTTTTTTTAACTATTTGTACAGTAATTGGAGGTGCATGGTTAGGATCAGCTTTTCTTCAGAGACTCTCTAAATTTGTGATATGATCTTTGCCATGGCTGATTATAAAACATGTCTGTAACAATAACATGCATGCTATATGTCTATATTTTTTCAACTTGATATGTTCTGTACTTACTTTTCTAGTTCTGAGTTTAATAATGTGGACTCAAGGAAATGATAATGATAGTGAATTGGGGGACACTGGAGAGGTCAGAGATAGGAAAACAAGAGGTGGATATGATGTAAACATAGGACTCAAATGACATTCTCAACAAAATTAAAAATTAAAATGAATCCTTAAAGAAAGGAAAAAAACCTGGAATGCCAAAATAATAGAGATAGTATATTTGAGCTTTAAGGATCTGAAGAACTCATCTATCTAATTCTTTCACTTTTCTGGTGAATAAAGAGACTGCCTTGACCTGATAGGGTAGAACTTAGGTAGGTGGGGAAGACTAAGCTGAATGCTAGTAGAAAGAAGGGCAGTGTCAGAGAGACACAATGGAGCCACTGCCAGAGCCAGACATGCCGAATCTTTGCTGGTAAGCCACTGCCACATGGTAATATACAGATGAATAGAAATGGGTTAAATTAATATGTAATAGTTAGCCAATAAGAAGTTAGAGCTAATGGGCCAAGCAGTGATTTAACTGATACGGTTCCTCTGTGATTATTTGGTTCTGGGTGGCCGGGGCAAACAAGCAGCTTGCCCCCTTCAACATTCTGGACTCCAGATGTCTAAGGATACCCAGTAGAGAAACAGTGTGCTCTGTGCTAAGCAGAGAAAGCTGATCCCTTCTACATGCAATGGAATGTAGTGAAAACAAAAAGACAATTTGAGAATACTCTGTAAGTTCTAGTCAAAGTGTCCACCTTAGAGTGTGTACTTGTTGGACCAGCCCTTCATATATATTACTGAAAAGGATCCAGACTATACTCACTAAAGAGCCTATGATATCAGTGCTGTGCATTTTCCTGGGAAATCTCTGGAGATGAGCTAAAAATTGAATCAATGTCTCCTCACACTCAGTGTAGAACTCTTTCTTATATACTGATGTCCTGGATTGCATACCTCACAGTGTATTTTGTTGTCATTGCTGTTATGTTGATTTGTTCAGCTGTACAGTCTCAAATTCCACAAAGAATTTAATAATTACTTTAAATGATTTCACTGTCATACCTGATGGATTCATTGCCATAGAAGCCCCTTAGAACTCCCCTCTTTTGGAATATCCAGATTGTGAGACAAATAAAATACACAACAGCAGAAAGAAATCCTGCATACATATCTGGCCTGTGAAGAATAATTTCTGTTGGAACAATTCTGCTAATTTTCCCATGTGGTGGTATTTTTAGTTTCTAAGTCAAGCATGTCAGAGCACAAGAAAAGAAAGCAATTTACAACTCTGCAAAGAAATATAGCCTCTTCCACTTCATTTCTGTTTCATCTTGATTATCAACGCATTTGTCATTCCCCTGTAATTTATTCATTATTTTTACCAGAGGAATATGAAGGGGGAAAGAAGATAAGTGCACTTGTCAAAATGTGAAACAGATGCTAGAACAGCGATTGGAGACAATTAATGTTCTCATGAAGAAGCAACAGGCTGGGTTTGTGTTTAGCTTTAGAATTTTTCAGCAAACAGACTCGAGAAAAATGCTAATATGAAATCAAGGTTTTATTTTTCAAGCAAGGGGGTGCAGTATTCTCTGACTGCTTTCCTATGCTGTCTGCTTGGATCTGACAGTTTAGATATTTTCAGTGAAATATTTAGCAACAGTGGGGGCCAAATGTAAACAGAGCAGCTTTTAAATGAATCCTGTATCTTTTCCTTCCAAGTCACCAAATTGATTGTCTCCACCAGTAGAAATGATTGTGTGCCCTGGATAGCTTTATCTGTCAAATTGACACAACCTAACCATATCTGGGAAAGAATCTCAGTTACAAATTGTCTAGATCAGATTGGTTTATGGGAATTTTTGTGGGGCAACAGCCTATGTGGGTGGCACCAAACTTAGGTAGGTAGCCTTGTTTCTAAGAGAGGCAACTGAACATAACCCTTTCTGCCTTCCAACAAGCAGTGTCCTCCGGGTTTTCTGAAATGCTTCTTGTCTGTGATGAGAGTTCCTTGATCTGTGGTGATACTATGAGAAATGGAGAGAAGGCCTGCTTTGACTTCCTGATAGTTTTGCCTCAATTATGATCTGTGACCTGGAATTACAAACCAAATGTATCATTCCTTATAATAAGATGCTCCTGGGCAGGATATTTTTCAGAGCAGCAAGAATGAAAATAATAGTATGGGCTGGAGGACTGCTGGGCAGATGGAGATACATATTTGTGTTTGCCTATCTTAATTCATCTGAACACACTGAAGCAAACACCTTCTCTCCCCTTTGTAAGGATGTTTTTTTACATTCAAAATACATTAATTAATGTGTGTGTGCGAGAGAGAGTGAGAGAGTGAAGGGGTGGAGAAACAGTGAGGGAGGAGAGTTATCAGACACATACTGCCTTTTGCATTTGGAAAAGTCAACTTGATGTAGTTTTTTGTTTGTTTGTTTGGTTGGTTTGTTTTTTAAATCTCATTTTATCATGTGGGTCTCTGAGATTGAACCCAGCTTTTTCATGCTTGGGAGCAGGTGGCTTTACTAACAAAGTCATCTTATCATCTTTTATATTGATTTATTATGGAGTAGAGGTTTGTGACTTCTAGACTCCAGTATTTACCTCCATTCCAAGTGACTTCCTCCTCTAGACCTGGACATTACTAATATCTCATTTCCTTATCATCACTTTCCATCCTTTCTATCCATCACTCTAGGAATTGCCATTTAGTTATTTTCTATCCACACAAAATTCACTAATTCTGAAACAAACACCCAAAGCTCTCCTTATTTAAGACAACAGTGAGTATCATAACATCTCGTACTAGCATTAGACTCATGTTGAAGGTAGAATTATGAATACCAATCAGAAGTACAGGGTGGCTATGGGACAAAAGCAGTTCTACATTACACACTGTTTTGGCCGAGTTCACTATATTTGACACAACAGTACAGAATGTGATTCTGACCAATCAGATAATTGTCTTTCTTTTGTGATCTTGAACAGAGACTCCTCCTTCCTTTGGCAAGGTTAGCCATTGTCAAGGGCAATGTCATCCTCTAAACCTAGCAAGGAAGACAAATGTGCTTCTTACATGTATACATGAAAATGACACATATTCTTCTTTTTAGAGATCATCAGATAGAGCTCAGTGTGGGAATATCTTGTGTGTGTGTGTGTGTGTGTGTGTGTGTGTGTGTGTATGTGTGTGATAGAGAGAGAGAGAGGGAGAGTTCTCTCTCTGTGTGTGTGTGTATATATACACATGTTGCAGTATGTCTGTGGAGGTAAGAACGAATCTTGAGGTAGTCTGTTCTCTTCTTCAAAATGATATAAGTCCTAGAATAAAACTTAGCAGGTAACTTTATTTAAAGAGTCATATTCCTAGCTTTTTAATGTGTGTTTTGGAAATGGAATTCTGTTTCTCATGCTTGTCGGTTATGCTAGTTAGCTTTTCATCAACTTGACATTGGGTGGGACATTCTGAGAAAGAGGAGCTTCAACTCAGAAAATGCTACCATAAGATTGATCTATGAAATTTTTTCATTATTGGTTGATTTGGTAAGGGTCTTAGGCCTCTGGGAGTGATTCCATGCGTGGACAGGTAGTCTAGGTTACATAAATAATAAACTTATTGATCTATGTGTAGGCAGAGACTGCTCTTTCATTTTCAAACTGCTCAGACCTGAATAATCACACAGAAACTATATTAATTACAACACTGTATGGCCAATGACTCAGGCATATTTCTAGCTACTTCTTACATCTTGAATTAGCCCATTTCTATTAATTTATATATCAACATGAGGCTTTGGCTTACTGGTCAGGATCTGGCATCTGTCTCTTTCAGCAGTTACATGGCGTCTCTCTGATTCTACCTACTCTCTTTCTCTCTCTGTTCTTTAGTCTGGCTATATTCTGACCTGCTATAGGCCCAAGCAGCTTCTTTATTAGTCAATAATCATAAAACATATTCATAGCATATAGTCGGGAATCCCATGTCATCTCCTCTTTCCTGTCTAAATAAAATGGAAGGTTTTAACTTTAACATTGTAAAATTCTCTATAACAAAACAGATATCAAGCAAGAATTTCAGTTACAATATTGTATCTATTTGTAGCTGGTAAAATTAAAGAAAACATCTTATCTTTTATCATAAAAATAAGGAAAATTTTAATTATCTGTCTATCTGTCTTCAACTTCTCAAAGACCCTAGAAGGATATAATATTACCTAAATAAACAGAAAATATACTGTAAGCAACTTCCAAAACTCTAGAAATGACAGAGACATTTCACTGCCTGGACAGTCACCCAAAATTCTTCTGTACCATTGGGGCACCCAACTTCAGCCTACAGGCCCATAGTATCCAGAAGACTTTTCCATGAAGCAGAAAATTTTGAAGACATCTCCACCTACATTGGCAGTTTGTCAGTTAGTTTCTTCTGTGTCCTGCAGAATATCTAGCAGACTCTTCCAGGAAACAGGAACCAAGAAGGACTGACTCACCTTCAGGCAAGTTCAGCAGGCGTTTTTCTGTAGGTACTGCATGTCCAGTTAAGCAGTCCAGGCAAGAACAGTTTCTTGCCCAAATGGCTAGCAAACATCATAAGGAGCCTCTTCAATACCCATCTTCCTCTCGAAGTAATTGGTGCTGCCAGGAACACACATGTCTCATTGTCATGAAAAGACCCAAGTTATTAAAACATTTGAAATGCCATATTCTGTAGTCTTTGAAAGGTTTGAATAATATCTTCCTATCTGAAATACATCCTGTACATCTAGAAGATCTAAGATGCATGACTACAAGCTTGGCTATTATAGATGACTCTCTATTTACCTATATTTCTTAATTATACATTACATTTTTAAATGAGCTGCACAAACATAATACCTTAATCAAGAGCAGAAATATACATATAACAAAATTGACCTAAAACTTGTATCAATATACCAAGATACATACCAATGCAAAGTATCCATCTCTATAGCATATCCACCTTTAAATGTAAAGAAACATTTACAAACAATATTTGGGAATATGGGCACAGTTCTGTCCAAACTTCTTCCTGCTGTTTATTGGGATAAGTGATTTTTTTGAGGGTGTTCACAGAAACCTCTTGGGGGATCAGGGTCTATCAAACCATATTAGCCAGGAACCAATCCACAGGTTCTCATCCTCTGCTGAAACAAAAGAAGAACCTCTTTTCCAAAGCAACATATCCTTAGACCCAAATTATTATAAAGATACCTTTATAATATACATGCTGGCTTAACTTAGTAGCCCATGTAATGAAATGTCTCTCTGTACTTAGCTCCTTCACAGTACAAAAATTCAAAGAAAACACAATAATATACATGATCCAGCCTCCCTGTGAATTTCTCATTTTTACATGGCTTATTTTTCTTAACTCTTTTTAATCTTTGTCTGTACTCTGTCTCTTTAAAGACTTTGTTTAATTTTTGTAAACCATTTACTTCTTTTTATAACTCTATATATTCTGTTTTCTTCTCTCTCTCAAGCCTGCATGCATTTACCCAACACTGTGACTCATTTAGAGGTCTTTTATGTCTGAATCTGTCCTATTGTGTATCTGTAATTCTTTACTTTCCAGGAGTGCTTCTTAAAATGTTAAGCACTTCTTAAAAACTTAAGCTGTTCCGTTGTTAGGGAAAATATGGTACTTTCTTCTTGCCACACGGTCCAGCATGACAGAGTTCTTTGCCACCTCTGAGAGACATGCACAGTTCCCCATCTCTAGGCACACAGCCAATCCATGTTGCCACCAAGCAAGCCATAGCACGTTGCTCACAAACCCCATTCAAATGCTTGGTCACCTGAAAGAGCCAAAGGTTGTACTGGCAGCATGGTCAAGAAAGCCAGCATTTCAAAATGACGCAGCTACTGCTGAATCAGGAAAACCTCTCTTAAAGGAACTGCAACAAGCCACCAGCTGAAAAAAATGCAGCTAAACTTTGTATTTTTGTGTGTCTAGAGTTCCTTTCCAAGCCCTCCCGTGTTTTACTTGGATTTAGTTCACCACGTACAGGAAAATACACATCTTTGAAAAATTCAAGAGACTCTGGATGTTTGAATGCTGACGGAAGGAAAATAATTATCCACTAAAGATCATCAAAAAAAGGAATATGATTTATGAGGCCAGGTAATGGATACACATACATTTCAACACACACACACACACATATATATGTGTATATATATATATATATATATATATATTTAATAAAAATATTGAGCTTGTTTTGGAGTTAGACAATGACTCTGTACCTCTCTAAATCAAAGCGTGTTGTTAAAAGGAGCATTCAGAGTTTCTATCTCATATCAGGAGCCATCTGGTATAGGACAGAAGGGAGACTTTAGGAAAAATACTAACTTCTCCATGTCCATTTTGTCTATATCATATTCTTTATTGAATGTACATCTCTATGAATAATGTTTAAGTTTTCCACAATGAAAAATAGACTTTCCTACAGATCCTTTTCCTGCAGTAATCTTAGAAGTTTCCAAGAAGAAAATGGGGTTCCACAGCAACAACTCCACCTGGTTGAGATGACATGTGATGCTGATAGTGCTACTGTAAGACCAGTTTTTGGGTACCAGATGCTTAAATGGTGCAACTTCTCATGAAGTTCTGGACAGAACTCCAAACAAGAACTTTGGAAAAATCCCTATCAGCTGCTCTGAAATCATTTGCAACTATACTAGACAGAAATTTTGAAACTTAACCATCACTTTACTTTTAAAGGATCCCATAAGGATAACATTGCCTCCATGGCAGTGGGAAGCAATTCTAGAGGATGACACCCTTTCTCCCAAAAAAGTTTGTCCTCAGGGTTGGGAGCACTGCTTAGGGGTTGTTTATTGTTACTTGTATCAGGAAGAGAGTTGGGATGGAAACTATGTTTATTCAAAGAAAAGGATAATAATAGTGGGTAATAAAGTCAATATTTGTGAGCTACTATTTATGGGTAATATACATTGGTATAGTGTTTGTATATTGATACAAGTTCAAATTATATTTGTTATTTCTGTTTACAATATTTGTACACCTATGTAAAGTTATTCTGTCAGATTATATACATGCATGTGTCTACCTCTGTTTAGGATATTTTGTATATTGATACAACTTTTAGCATTAATTTTTCATATTGCATTATATATTATTCTTTTTTTGGTTTGTATTTTTATTTATTAAATGAAAATTCAACATGCCACATGAGACACAGTGAAAGCATGCACCAGTTTCGCAATACTACCAGCAGAGAATCCTTTCTCTTTCCCAGGATTTGATGTGGGTTACTTTGTTGGTCTTTGCCATTCTGGCTGGGATCATATGAAATCACAAAGTTGTTTTGATTTGCCTTTCCCTAATTGCTAGGGATGATGAGCATTTTAAAAGATATTTCTCAGTCGTTTTCCTCACACCCTGCTTCTTTTGAGAACTCTCCATTCCAGTTCCAGGCCCATTTTTTGAATGAGTCATTTGTTTTGTTTTTGACTCTTCTTTGTATGTTCTAGATACTAAAACTCTGTCAGATGTGTAGGTGGTCAACATTCCTCCCCCAACGATTCCCTATGCTGGAGAGGATGTGGAGTAAGGGGAACTCTCATCCATTGCTGGTGGGAATGCAAACTTGTGCAACCACTTTGGAAATCAGTGTGGCGGTTTCTCAGGAAATTGGGAATCAACCTACCTCAGGATCCAGCAATACCACTCTTGGGAATATACCCAGAGAAGTCCAATCATACTACAAAAGCATTTGTGCAACTATGTTCATAGCAGCATTGTTTGTAATAGCCAGAACCTGGAAACAACCTAGGTGCCCCTCAATGGAAGAATGGATCAAGAAAGTGTGGATTATATACTCATTAGAATACTACTCAGCGGTAAAAAACAATGACATCTTGAATTTTGCATGCAAATGGATGG